>JAQZBX010029204.1:0-27414 GCA_029593785.1 Cabassous unicinctus
TGGTGCAAATCCAAATAAAAGTAATCAACCTAGCAACCCTCTTAACCATTGTAACTCTCCTTATTCTTAAAATCCCAATCACACTATCCTTCTTCAAAACGTACAAAACCAAGCTCTACCCCTACTATGTAACAACCTCTATTTCATACGCATTCTTAACCAGCATAATCCCTGACCCGGCCCGCGGGTCAGTCGAACCAGAACCTAAAAGAGGGAGTGGGAATTGGGGGGACAAGAGACACGAAGAATGACAGCAAGACAGGATTCTGATCAAGCTGCAAAAGTTTATTGAAGAGGCAGGGTACATATAATCTGAGGGAGGAGGGTGAGGATTGGTGGATCTGGAGGGTGGGTTGCAGCCTAGGATTGGCTAATGCTGTTACTAGGGTAGGTGGAAGGAATCCCTGATAGGTGGTTGCTGTTGCTGGGATAGATGGCAGAAAACTCTCTAACTTCCTAGAAGGAGGCTAACTGTAGCTAAAACTGTTCTTTGTTACATTCCTAACGGCCATGTTACATCTCACCGGTGCCGACCTGCGGGTTACCGGTAGTGCTGATAAGCCACCGGTGCCGACCTGCGGGTCACCGGTGGTGCTGACAAGGTGCATAATGTGAGTGCTACTGTGAAGGTCCCCAACATCTTGGATTGGTGGATCTAGAGGGTGGGTTGCAGCCTAGGATTGGCTAATGCTGTTACTAGGGTAGGTGGCAGGAATCCCTGATAGGTGGTTGCTGTTGCTGGGATAGATGGCAGAAAACTCTCTAACTGTAGCTAAAACTGTTCTTTGTTACATTCCTAACGGCCATGTTACATCTCACCGGTGCCGACCTGCGGGTTACCGGTAGTGCTGATAAGCCACCGGTGCCGACCTGCGGGTCACCGGTGGTGCTGACAAGGTACATAATGTAAGTGCTACTGTAAAGGTCCCCAACAAATCCCAGCAACAATTTTCCTGCAATCAGGACAGGAAATATACATCTCAAACTGACACTGAATAACAGCACAAACTGTAAAACTATCCTTAAGCTTCAAACTAGATTTCTTATCACTTATCTTCGTACCAATTGCATTATTTGTTACCTGAGCCATCATAGAGTTCTCACTGTGATACATGCATTCAGACCCCCACATTAACCGATTCTTCAAATACCTCCTCTTATTCCTAATCACAATAATCATTTTAGTAACCGCCAACAACATATTCCAACTTTTCATTGGATGGGAAGGAGTAGGAATTATATTATTCCTGCTAATCGGATGATGGCACGGTCAAACAGACGCCAACACCGCAGCCCTGCAGGCAGTCTTGTACAACCGAATCGGAGACATCGGCTTTATTGTAGCAATAGCATGATTTCTCCTACACCTAAATTCATGAGACTTACAACAAATCTTCACACTAAACCCCAACAACCCCCTGCCACTAGTCGGACTCCTACTAGCCGCAGCTGGAAAATCCGCTCAATTCGGGCTACACCCATGACTACCGTCAGCCATAGAAGGACCAAACCCAGTGTCCGCCCTACTGCACTCTAGCACTATAGTAGTGGCAGAGGTCTTCCTACTAGTGCGCTTTCAACCCCTCCTGCAAAATAACCCCCTCATACTGACACTCACCCTATGCCTAGGAGCCATTACCACCCTATTCACCACTATCTGTGCCCTAACACAAAATGACATCAAAAAAATCATTGCCTTCTCCACCTCAAGCCAACTTGGCCTAATGGTAGTCACCATCGGACTAAACCAACCTCACCTAGCACTCCTTCACATCTGTATACACGCATTCTTCAAAGCCATACTATTTATGTGCTCTGGATCCATTATCCACAGCCTAAATAACGAGCAAGACATTCGAAAAATGGGCGGACTACTAAAAGCCATACCCTTTACCTCAACCGCCCTTCTTATTGGAAGCCTAGCACTGACAGGAATACCATTCCTCACCGGCTTCTATTCCAAAGACCTCATCATCGAGGCGGCAAACACATCTTACTCAAACGCCTGAGCCCTTTTAATCACTCTAATTGCCACTTCCTTCACAGCCATATACAGCACCCGACTCATCTTCTTCACCCTCCTCGGCCAACCACGATTCCCTCCTCTAATCCTAATCAACGTAAACAACCCAACTCTACTGAACCCAATCAAATGACTAGCACTAGGCAGCATTTTTGCTGGTTTCCTAATCTCAAACTTTATCCCACCACTATTAACGCCACAAACCACAATGCCAAACTACCTGAAACTAACAGCACTTAGTGTTACAATTGCAGGTTTCGCCCTAGCAATAGAACTGAACCAAATAACACTTAACCTCCAAACCAATCGCCCAACACACCCACACTCATTCTCTTCCCTCCTAGGGTTCTACCCAAACACCATGCACCGAGTGACCCCATACTACAGCTTACTAATAAACCTAGCATCACTCCTAGATCTGGTCTGACTAGAAAAAATCATCCCAAAAAGCATTTCCCAACTCCAACTCTCAGCAGCCATAATCACATCTAACCAAAAAGGATTAATCAAATTATACTTCTTATCCTTCTTAATCTCCCTATCTTTGGCCATACTACTCTTCCTTTAATGCCCACGAGTAATCTCAATCACAATAAAAATACTTACAAACAAAGACCACCCAGCCAAAACCACCAGTCAACTGCCATAACTATACAAAGCTGAACCACCAACAAAATCTTCACGAACCAAAGTTAAATCGCTACCCCCTAAAACAACCCAATCCTCCATATCCTTCAAACTACAAATCACCAATCCCATACCATTATCACTCACCAACCAAACAACCACCAACACCTCAAACACCAGACCCACAAGCAAGCTGCCTAAAATAACAGCATTGGATCCCCAAGCCTCAGGGTATTCCTCCGTGGCCATCGCAGTAGTGTAACCAAACACCACCAACATACCTCCTAAATAAACCAAAAATACCATCAGCCCTAAAAAGGACCTGCCCATGCACATTACAATACCACATCCAACCCCAACCCCCACAATTAACCCCAAACCACCATAAATAGGAGACGGCTTTGAAGAAAAACCAATAAAACTAATAACAAACACCACAGTCAACAAGAACACCATATATATCATAGTTCCTGCATGGAACCAACCATGACCAATGATATGAAAAACCACCGTTGTAAATTCAACTACAAGAACTAATGACCAACATTCACAAAAACCACCCACTCTTCAAAATCATTAATGATTCATTCATCGACCTCCCAACACCAACAAGCATCTCATCCTGATGAAACTTCGGCTCATTATTGGGCATCTGCCTAATTATTCAAATCCTCACAGGCTTATTCCTGGCCATACACTACACATCAGACACAACTACTGCCTTCTCATCCGTCACCCACATCTGCCGAGACGTAAACTACGGATGACTCATCCGCTACCTGCACGCCAACGGAGCATCACTATTTTTTATGTGCCTATATATCCACGTAGGTCGAGGACTATACTACGGGTCCTACCTATTTACAGAGACTTGAAACATTGGCATTATCTTGCTCCTAATAGTCATAGCAACCGCGTTCATAGGCTATGTCCTCCCATGAGGCCAAATATCATTCTGAAGGGCCACAGTCATTACAAACCTTTTATCAGCCATCCCATACATCGGAACAGACCTTGTAGAATGAATCTGAGGAGGCTTCTCAGTAGACAAAGCCACCCTAACACGATTCTTTGCCTTCCATTTCATCCTGCCATTTATCGTAACAGCCCTCGTGGTAGTCCACTTGTTATTCCTACATGAAACAGGATCCAACAACCCAACGGGCATCTCATCAAGAATGGACTCAATCCCATTCCACCCGTACTACACCATCAAAGACATCCTAGGCCTATTCTTCACAATTCTCTTCTTAATAACCCTAGTACTGTTTGCCCCAGACCTCCTAGGAGACCCAGACAACTACACCCCCGCAAATCCCCTAAGCACACCCCCTCACCTCAAACCAGAATGATACTTCCTATTTGCCTACACAATCCTACGATCAATCCCCAATAAACTAGGAGGAGTACTAGCCCTAGTCTGCTCCATCCTTGTTTTAGCAATTATCCCTATACTTCACACAGCAAAACAACGAAGCTTGACATTCCGACCCATTAGTCAATGCCTCTTCTGAGCACTAGTCGCCAACCTACTTATTCTAACATGAATCGGGGGCCAACCAGTAGAACACCCATTCATCATCATCAGCCAAGTAGCCTCAATCTCATACTTCACCATTATCCTTGTTCTAATACCCCTAGCCGGACTTATCGAGAACAAACTCATAAAATGAAGACAGCCCTAGTAGTATAACTATTACCATGGTCTTGTAAACCATAAATGAAACAAATCGCTTCCTAGGACACTCAAGGAGGAAACACACCATCGCTCCACCATCAACTCCCAAAGCTGATATTCTAGTTAAACTACTCCTTGCAAAAAACCACACCACAAAATTACTAACCAACAGCACCCTTGCACGATTATATTCTATGTATAATCGTGCATACATTTATTTACCCCATGCATATCATAATATACTATACATTAATAATCTTACATAGTACATCCTATGTATAATCGTACATACACTTATTTACCCCATGCATATCATAATATACTATACATTAATAATCTTACATAGTACATCCTATGTATAATCGTACATACACTTATTTACCCCATGCAGATCATATAAGGCATTGTGTCAGTAAAACGTCGTACACGAACCTCCTCCAACCAGAGTGCCTTAACCACCAACTCCCGAGAAACCAGCAACCCACCAAGCATGTGTCCCTCTCCTCGCTCCGGGCCCATAAACCGTGGGGGTTTCTAAACTGAAACTATATCTGGCATCTGGTTCTTTCTTCAGGGCCATCTCACCTAAAATCGCCCACTCATTCCCCTTAAATAAGACATCTCGATGGACTTATTACTCACCAACCGTGATCTGGCATCACCTGGGCGGCCATGCATTTGGTATTTTTTTTTGGGGGGGGGGGAAATCGCACCGACTCACCTACGGCCTCAAACCGGCCTCGTCGCAGTCAATTAACTTGTAGCTGGACTTACAATGGAACAATGGTCTTCCAACATCACCAACCATGCGGTACATTACAGTCCATGGTCACAGGACATAGAAACTGACATCTCCACATTTACTCGGTAACTCAATTTTAGTTGGTACGCATAACATGTCCATGGTTGCATACTGATTTTCTATGATTTTGCAGCAACACTACAGCAAGGGAGTTTATTTGCTATATAAAGGCTTCTGAGTCATGGCTAGTTTCTTCTATGCTGTTGGTTAGCACTAGGGAGAGATTGTGGTAGACATCCTGATTTTGTTATAAAGTGACAACCCCAGTTCCCATGGCAATAGTAATGCCTAGAACAGCTAGGAGAAGGACAAGGAATGGCATTGCCCTATTAGTTATTGAATGGTGAGAAAATATAGGAAACAGGATGGTGAGGTTTGCAGGACCATTTTGGATAGATGGGGTGGTGTATGCTAGTGAGCATAAGCCAGTCCAAAGGGGAGGCATGGAGAGGTAGACCTTGTCTCTGCAAAGAAAGAAAATTTCACTTGGTAGTTTAAAGTAGCAGCAAATGTGAGATTAGTTATTGGTGAGCTGGAGCACTCTTTAGAGCTTACATTTACCACCTTACTGGTTAAACTATTAGCAGACAGTACCAACATATACCCATTGGACCCTGGGTCATGAAACAGGATACTTCTCTAAGTATCCCAGACAAGGTTGACTCCTCCTCCCAGGTCATAGTGGTTTAGTTTACACCACAACCATGGCATCTTTTGTGGGGTGTTTTGGCCAGTGTAAGTTGCATTTAGAACTATGGAATCATAAGAGCTAGCCGGGTGTCACCAATAGTACTGGGTAGTATTTGAGTACCTTACTATTCTTCCTCTTGGTTGCCAAGCCTTAAATCAATCTTTGGTAAGCATTGTGGTATTGATGGGATACTAGGTTAAATAGATGTCTGGCCCCCAAACTCAGGGAGAAGCAGTTAGCATTTCTAAGTGTTTGACCAGTTGGGCGGCCATCCAGAAGGTATTATTAAGGGAGGAAAATTAATTTGGCCCAGGAAAGGAGGGGAGGAGGAATGTTGGGAGACATTGCAGTACACAAAGCTGAGGAAAGTAGTGTTGTTAGGTATGTGAACTGAGGTGTATAGAGGTCACAATAGAGAAAGTGAGGTAGGTTCTAAGTTGATGCTGCTAGCTCAGAGTGTTGTGATAACCTGGCTCATGGGTTGTCCATATTCGGTCCCTGCAATGGATGATATTGTGGCAGTAGATTAGACTGTGAGATTGGCAGTTGCCCAATGCTTGGGAGCAGCTGGCGAGGACATGGATGTTTTTGGTTGGGACACACAGAACCAACATAAGGATTTATTTGCTAAATTGGCAGGTTTTAGGACAAGATTTTTAAAGGGAGTCTACTTTGTTCTCTCCCTAGCAATAGGATGATATAGTAGACTACCTGAAGCTTCATTTGGGCCAGAGTTAAAGGGAATAGCACACAATTTATGTACTTGCTTTGACACAGACACTACTTAACTTTGCTTAAGGCTAGTCTCTTCAAAAATATAAAAATTTTTGTTGAGAATTTTTTTGAATTTATTAAGCAGTTAATTACTTAGATCTTCCACATTTACTCTTGGTCCATCTTGTACTCATCCATCCAGAAGTATCCCAGAACCTCCTCTTCACAGGAAGTTTGAGTGACTGACCTTAGTACCAAAGTGGTTAGAGAAGAAATATTCTGGCTCCTTACAGAAGAGACATCACTGCAGAAGTTAGCTTATGGTGATTCTCCTATGGGGTAGCTAGGTTTACCAATGTTCATGGGACGGCAAAATAAGAGACTTCTCAAACACCCTTCTAATTTTCACCTCTGTCCGCTGTCATTCTACATATCAGTAAGATATTAAATTTTTTAGTTATTTCATTCTATCATTGAGAGTTTATTCCACTGGAATATATTTAAATATAAGGTACCACTTCAAACAAGTCATAATATGACACATTTATATCAAATAAATGAATAGTTGTGATGATGATGACCGGGAATGATGTTTATAATAAAGAAGATAATGCTAGACCCCATTCAAGCACTTTATATATATTAATCTAGATAATTTGCCTGTTTTTATTCTTTTATCCTCTTTCTATTTTTAAAAACAGATCAGGAATGAGACACAGAAAGCTTAAGAATCATGCCCAAGTTCAAACAGATAGCAAGCATTAGACATGGAATTAAGCAAAAGATTAGCATGTATATTTCCACATCTTTCTAAGTGGAATAGTATCTTGAAAATGTCCCCTGAGGAAGAAACATACAACACAAGTTTCTTAATATTTTGTTCAGTCTCAAATGCATTTAAATTTTAAATGTTAATTTCATAAATGCTCGGGTTGATGGGTTCATGGAAGGAGAAGAGACAGAGGTCCAGAGTTCCTCTATTCACGGAGCATGGGAGATTGCTCTAAATGTCTAAAAATAGAGGAATTTGTATAGTCTAAACATTATAAATCCCATGGGTATCTGGGACTCCCCTAGACTAGGAAGATGTGATGAAAATGGGTGAGTATGGAATTATTACATCACTGCCTTTAAATATATTCTTAAATATTTCTTAGTTTCTGTCCCTTGCTCATGCAATTTAGCAGGTACATTAGATTGATCCTTTTTGAAGATGGAAAGATTTAGTAAGAGCAAAAAAGTAAATTTCCTAAGGCACATGTAATAGGGCTCTAGAAAAGATCCAATGTCCTCCATCTACTCTAATATAGTTCTCCTTTGACTGCTATGTTTCCAGCTGCTCTGCATTCACTGTACTCTGGAGCCCACGCTAAAACAGAATTTGACCCAGAATGCATGCAATCCCCATTTCCAATGCCCAACATAAGTCATTGAGGCCAAAGAGTTTTTCCCCAGTAACTGCTCAGAGTAGCTGAGCACATAGACACCAGTGCATGGAAAAAATGAGTATGCCTAAATTTGGAGGCTCAGTCAGGCAAACAGACAATCTGTATGAAGACCCAGGATGAAAGAATCACCTCAGATAGCCAGAAAGAGAAGGTCATTGGAGGAGAGAGCAAAAAGTTTCCAAAAGAAATAGCCATACACTTAGGAGCAACCAAGAGGATATAATAAGCTCCTGGCCTTTATGGTTCAGAAGACTCCCCACTGCTCTGGTCTTTTCCTGGGGCCAAGAAGTCTCTATATTCATGAAAGCCAATAGTTTTATGGCCCACCATCAGGAACTGGAGATGATTTTTGCAGGTAGAAATCACATTTAGGACATTAAAATCAATTATACCACAGAAGTAGAAACACTTAAAGACTGAAGCTTCCAGACACACAGCCTTAGGGCTCTGGCTTGGTCCCGTGTTTCTCTCCAAATAGCTACAAGGAAGACACTCAAATCTTCAACAAGAGGTATGAGGAGCTTCTCTGTAATAGTTGTAAGCCCAATCAGGGGGATATCATTTTATTTAGGTTCCCATGTGATTCTAAATACTGTACTAGGAGAACCCATGAAGTGAGTGATTCTCAGATATCACACTTTAGAAAGCAAATATGAATTCGGCAGTCAAAAATTAGCCAATTGAGTTGGCATCCCAGGATGCACAAAATGAAGTGTCCTTAATGTCTATTATTCAGCTCTCTTGCTGGAATTCTGACCCATTTCCCAGTCATCCTTTGTCTGTTTTCTGCTGCCTGAGATGTTGTAAACTTATATGTAACACATTTTTCAGGACTGCTTTTACTTCTTTGCTCTTTAGGTTGTAAACAAGGGGATTCACTAGGTGAGTGGAGTGACCACACTGCAGTGCATGGAGATAATCACCTCCCATGGGGAACCTGAGGTTGGCATGAGCTAGTGAAGAAAATCTGAGGCATAGAATAAGATCACTGCAGTGAGGTTGGAGGAGCAGGTGGAGAAGGCCTTGCTTCTGCCTGAGCTGGAGCTGATGCTCATGATGGTGGAGACAATGAAGCCACAAGAGAAGAAGATCATGAGGCAGGTTCCAAAGGCATACAGGAGAGCTGAACAAGGAAGTACTGCAAAGTTATGGTGCTATTAGAGCAGGATAAAGGGAATAATGAAGGTATTTCACAGCAGAAATTGTGGATGATTTGAGTCTTCCAAGCTAGGAAGGTATTGATGAAAGCGTCCAGAAAAGCCAGTTCCCAGGAGGCCCACACCAGTCCCATACATAGCTGATTGCACCTTATCTGACTATACAGCAGAGGGTCGCAAACAGCAGCACAGTGATCATAGGCCATCACTGAAAGGGGGAAGAGCTCTGTTCTTCCAGCCTCGAGCACAAAGAATGTTTGGGTTAAGCAGTCTTCCACTGAGATAGTTTTCTTTTTTAACAGGAGGTTCTTCATTATATGGGCACAGTGACTGAAGAGTAACATAGGTCCAGGAAGGAGATGTTGCTCAAAAATAAATACTTGGGGGTATGGAGATGAGAATTGCCCCAGATTACCAGGATCATCAACATATTCACTGACAGAGTCAAGATGTAAATCACCAGGAAAAGTAAAAAGAGCAGGGGCTGCATGTGATGGCCAGCAGTCATCCCAAGGATGAGGAGCTCAATGTTAGTTTTGTGATTTCAAAAAGTCATTTAGTTAAATTAATCCTGTGAAAGATAAAAGAAAGAGGAACAAAGTTTCAAGTGTCTCCACCCACAACCCCAGTGTTCCCACACTGCTTGATGTACCCACACCTTTCTCCTTCAACTTCTATTAGTTGCCATCAATTTCATCTATCTCTTTTGGAATCCTAGGTGCATGCCCTTCCTGTCCCTGCTTTTCTGGCACATATTCCTTAAACCAAGGTTCTCTTTCCATTTGTTGCATTCGTCCTACCAAGAGCTATAGAGAGAATCAT
The DNA here is from genome assembly GCA_029593785.1 of Cabassous unicinctus. NCBI lineage: Eukaryota > Metazoa > Chordata > Mammalia > Cingulata > Chlamyphoridae > Cabassous > Cabassous unicinctus. The sequence continues at coordinate 9,963 of JAQZBX010029204.1, forward strand.
GGTTTTTCAGACCTGGTCCATGAATAATTTCCATTTCCTTGAACCTGGTCTTTTGCTTTTATTCTATAACAATTTGCTTTTTGCAAAACCTGCTCAAATCCTTTTTGTTATCATGGGACCCCGTGTTTCACTTCCCATTCAAATTCAAAACCTTGTAGTGGTTCATTACTAATTAATAATGTACCATTCATGTTATATTTTTCCTCTTTATGATTCTCTTTTTCATATTTGGATCTTTTTGTCATAGAGATAATTTTGAAACTTGTGTATGTGTGGGTGTGTGGGTGTGTTGGTGAGTTGAGAGAAGAAATTGTGAAACCTATTTATTACAATTAAAACAAAACTGAGCTATTCATCAAAAGAAACCACTAAAAAAGAAGAAAAGCAAGTCACAGCCTGGGAGAAAACATTCCTCTATGCAGAATATGTGGGAAAAATAACTATGACTCAGTAATAGAAATGATAAAAAAGTCAATACAAAAATGGGCAAAAAGCTAGAACAGGGCTTTCATAGAAGAAAGTATCTGGAAGAGACATAAACAAATGAACATCAAAAGGCAAATGGCTAAACAATAAATAGTGGTATAGTCATATAATGGAGTACTATTTACAAGAAATGAGTGAACTACTGATATATGTAACAACATGTTTAAATAAGAAAAACAAAAATATGACTTTACATACTGTAAAATGCAAAACATTTTAATATATGCATTCAAAAAAATGAATACACCATTGTAACCCTCATACTGATTAAGATAAGAATATTTGCAACATGCCAGAAAGGTCCCTACATGTTTCTTTTCAGTCAATTGTCCTATCAGAAGGAACCACTATTCTGAGTTTTATTTCCATTCATTAGTTTTACCCAATCCAGAAAGTCATTCAGATGGAACCATATCAACTGTAATATAATGAAACCTGTCATTTTTAGTGCCTACTATATAAACAATTAAAATTTACCCAAATTTTATCACACACACACACTTGGGGAAAAGCAATTTTTCTAATGAAGAAACTGAAGCTAAAAAATGTTGCATAACATGCCAGTGTTGACAGAGTAAATGTGTGGTTAAAGCTTACATCCATCTGATAGTGGGAAATTTTGTATTAAGAAGTACCCCCATATAACAGCTATCCATCTCTAATACCCCTTCCTAGAAGGAGCTGAGCAGTCTGTCCATTAATCTTCCTCCAATACTTTGTTAACATCTTATACTTAAAACATTCCAGAACTTCTCAGTCCCACTTGCAGGAATAAGACAACATCTTGTTGTAAAACCAGACCAGATGGTATCAGGGGCACACCATGCCTCAGTAAATCAGTGACTTCCCCCATAAAGGCTGAAGGCTGGACATGCCCATGTGGTCAGCAGAAAATGGAATTATGGAAGCCCTGAACTTAGGAGCCTGCACATCAACATCTAACTCTGAGCTGTGATTGATTAATCACTGAAACCTGAATAGTAAGGATAAGGCTGACATACTTGAGGAAAAATAAAATTAAGGCATGCATCCTGTTCCTCATAACAAGACCCTTGAAGAAATACTGCACTTTCACTGATCCGGCAAAACTGTGCCATGTAGCCTTCACTTTTTTTTTGTTTATTTGTTTGTTTGTTTGTTTGTTTTTGTTTTGTTTTTTACTTTTTCTGCCTATAAAAACTGTAGCTCCCATTCTCACATTGAACTGGTTAGGAAGACTCCCCCAGTTCCTTGCTTGTGCACTCACAATAAATCACCTTCACACCAAGAGACTTATTCCTCCTTTGTAGTGCAGGATGGGGGTGGTGCTTCTATTGGAAATAACCATGCTTATGGTAACAATTTGATGAACCAGCCGGGAGCCATGCTGCCCTGGGATGCAGTGTCTCCCCACCCCAAGGAGCCGTGATCCATGTTTTGTCTGCCACAGGGCTGCCCTGGATCCCTCAGGTCCATGCCAGCAGCTTTTAGGCTTCTGCTGTGAGTGGACACCGGACACTTTGCGTGAGGGTAATTCTGAATCTGGGTCTTTCCCTGTGCTAGGTAAGTGTGTAAAATTATCACTTCTGTTCTGATCTTTGCTTACTTTCTCTTTGTTGTTCTGCTCCTTCAGAGGAGACTTGGATTACCTTTGTTGCTCTGCTCATGATGAAGAAACAGTTGAAGTTTGAATTGATCTGAGGTCGTGATAATGTGATAATCTGGGTGGGTCTGAGTCCCATTATCCATGATTACAGATTTAGGGGCTCCCCTTTTGAATTTGGAATACGTTTTTGCTTTTCTGGGGGAACCTGTTGATTTTGAGGAGCTCCTAATCTTTTGTTCTGTCTTTGTAACTACTGTTGGTGTTCCCCAGGCATGGGAAACTCTCAGGATGTGCCAGCTATCTCTCCTCTGGATTGTATAATAGAAAATTGATCAAAATTCATAGGGGACCCCATTAAGAAAAAGAAAATGATTTCATATTGCCACGTTGCCTTTCCACAGTATAAACAGAATGACAGTGAAAAGTTACCTAAAATTGAGTCTTGGAATTTCAATATCTTGCAATGAATCTGTTTTGTAATAGGCATTTAAAATGAAGAGAAGTTATGTTTGCATATATGTTAGTCAGCCAAAGGGGTGCTAATGTGAAATACCAAAAGAGGGTTGGTCTTTATAAAGGGTATTTATTTGGGGTAGAAGTCCACAGTTACCAGCCCATAAAGCGTAAGTTTCTTCCCTCACCAAAGTCCATTGTCACGTGTTGGAACAAGACAGCTGCCGACATTTGCCCAGGGTTCAGGCTTCTTGGGTTCCTCTCTCCCCGGGGCTGCTTTTCTCTCAGGGCTTAGCTCCTGTTTCCACCACAAGGTCAGCTGTAGGCGATCTGGTGAACAGTTCACTTCTCTTCCCCTGGGGCCTTCTTTCCAACATTAAAGCTGCTTCTCAAAAACTGCTCTTGCCATGCCTTTTATATTTGATTCCCCACCCACCAAGGAGTGGGGTTCAACACCCTAATCATAACCTAATCATGCCCAGATTAACAGATCAGTTTACAACCATGATCCAATTATATTTTTGGAATTCATAATTACATCAAATTGGTCAGCGGTTACACTCCACCCTCTGAAATCCAAAAATACACTGCAATATTAAAAAAACCTTAAATCAGTAACAATTCAAATACAAAATCATATCATAATCATTTTAAAGAAATACAGTTCATCTTGAGGCATCTGCTATAGACCTCTGAAACTTACAAAACCATTTAACTGTTTCCAATGCACAAATGGAAGGACAAAGGATAAACATTTTCAATATCATAAGAAGAAATTGGGATGTGAAACATGAGTCATGGATCCTCTACTTTTCAGTAAACCTGCAGGGCATACTCCATTCAATTTCAAAGTCTGAGATTCATTCTTAAGACGTTGGTTTCTTCTCCTTGTGGCCACATGGGGACCCACCCTTTCCACAGGCTTGCCCAATGGCCACTTTCTTGGTTCCACCCTTTTCAAGCATCTGAATGTTGACCAAGCTCCAGACCTCACCCTCCAAGAGTGTTGGAGTGATTGCCACACCTTACCCAAACTTTGGGTTAGAGTCTTAGGCTCCCTAGCACAGTGTGGTGAAGACAACATTCCCCCTAAAATTTCGCATAGAGGTTCAACCCTCTGAGAGCAACGAGTTGACCACCTGGCCTTCCCTGACCTTTGGCATACAAGTTCAACCCTCTCAGAGCAATGGGTTGACCACCTGGCCTTCTCTAATCCGTGGGGGACAGGTACACCCCTCTCAGACCTATGGGGTGTTGACCTTAACCACCTTAATCTTTGAGCAATATGCTTCACCCTCCCTACACCCTGGAGTGGCAAAACTCTCCTAGAACATCGGGTGGGGACATCCACCCTCTTCAACTACTGCGGAAAACTCACCCTCCCTGCACCATTGGGCATCAAAACTTTCTCAGAACATTGGGTAGGAACATCCACCCTCTTCAATTGCAGGGGCAATCTCACCCTCCCTGTACACATGGGTGGGGCTCCACTCTTGGCCCCAGGAGATGTCTTAATCCCAGATCTCTGCTTCCATGGTTTTCTTCTTAAAGTTGATTCTCCTTCAATCTCTCTTTTCCATGCCCTCTTTTGTCCAAGCTGAAAGTGGTTTTGTTCATACAGCTCTCTCAGAAACGTTGTTGGTTTAGTATGCAGGAAGCAGGTTCCAAGCAATCAGACAGTAAGACTTTCCACAAGTCTTTCCTAGATAACTGCATCTTCAATTCTGAGTTCTGAGTTCCAAGTTTAGTAAAGCCTTCAAATAGGACATTTTCATGTGGGAATTTGATTTCCAGAAACTTGGAAGCTCTGGAATCAGTTTCTGTTTTCTTTGTGCCCAAAAGTTCAGTTCTTAGTGTATTTCGCTCATCTAGTATATTGCTATAAGCTGCAAGGAGAAGCCAAGCCACATTCTCCGAGTTTAGTTCTTCAGCTAAATTCTCCAGTTCACCACTTTCAAATTCTGTCTTCCATATAACACCAGGAGTTAATCTTGCTAAGTTCTCCACAACTTTAAAACATGGATCACCTCTCCTCCAGTTTCCAATAATAGTTTCATCATTTATTTCTAAGGCATCATAGAAAGTCTATTTAGTGTTCATATTACTATCAACCGTCTCTTCAAAGTGATCTAGGCCTTTTCCATCAAGTATTTCTCAATTCCTCCATGAAATACCCCTTACCCATTTATAAAACCGTTCCAACATTTTGGTAATTACAAAAGCACTGCCCCACTCCTCGGTACCAAATTCTGTATTAGTCAGCCAAAGGGGTAGTAATGTGAAATACCAAAAATGGGTTGGTCTTTATAAAGAGTAATTATTTGGGGTAGAATTCCACAGTTACCAGCCCATAAAGCATAAGTTTCTTCCCTTTTTGGAATTCATAATTACATTAAATTGGCCAAAGGTTACAGCATATAAGCAAATTGAATCATTACTCTGATAAGCTCGTTTAATCTTGATGGTAATTTTATGTTGTAAGAAATTTGCTTAGAGACAGTTTCCAAAATCATTTTGATAATGTAACTATGTAAGGTATATAGAAGGTTCTTTTTTTAAGGAAAGAGAAAGTTATTTAGTCCTAAAAAAAATTAACTAGTTAATAAGTAGTAAGAAAATAGCTGGAGCATGATTCTCTAAAGAAAAATGCCTCAGCTTTCCTTAAAGGGCAAGTTAAGGAAGAAAAAAGAATCTGTGCTTCAAAAACAAAGGGTACTGCTAAAGTATATAAATTTATGAAAATTAATGTTATCAATATATTCATATTTTAATTCACAATGGAAAAATATATTCCAAAACTGAAAGCTCATAATATTTGTGTAAACTGTCAAAAAGTTTAAATGGGATGTTATTTTGACAATGCTTAAGTTTAGTCACATTTTATACTGCTCAGAATTTTTATCAAGGTGTTATAAACAACTTTTTCATTTTTGTATCAATAGCTTACTCCTGAACTTCGAATCTATGTTAAGTGTACTCCTGAAGAGTAGTCCAAAATATATGTGTTAAGTGTTTGTCTGTCTAAACTACTAAATTGTTTAACTGAATTTTTACTGCTCAGGTATTCCCAACTGGTTGCTGCTTACTAATAAAAGTGTTTCCAAGAATGAGCTTGCATTTTTACAGGTAACATTGATTCCAGAGGAGCAGTAAAAATCTGAGATTTGAAATGATGGAGAGTTTGGAGACAGCCATACCAAAGGAGTAAGAATTATGAGTCAAATTAATTAGTTTCTGCTTCTGTTGGTGTGGCTAACTTGCTTTGTGCCTGTCTGTTTGTTCAGTGTGTATTTTCATACCTCCAGATAGTAATAACAACTTAAATGAAAATTCTTACAGGAGCTCTATTCAAATTTCTAAAATTAAATTAGTGATTTATAGGTAAATGAAGCCCAAATTAGAAAAGCCAAACAATATAAAAAGACATGTAAAATCTCACTAAAGAAACTAAAGTTTCTTTGAAAAGTTTGTCTTGAATTCTTCCATATTCTTTCTATAGCCTATCCTACCCCCAGGGTCTTCTCCTAACCTTGACTAAATTGGAGTGACTTATTAAAACCAGTTTAGGAAACTAAGGGGATGGGCTGGGTGTGGAAAGATAGGGAGATGTGAGTTTAGTTTAGAATTCTGTTTAGTAAGCATGGAAATAAAAATAATAGAGACAGAGAGGTTATTACAGGATAAACCTCATTTTGTATAGTCTGTACAGTATTTATCAAAGACATTTTTAAATTTATTTTTATTACAAAAATTGTGAACTTACAAAACAATCATGCACATGTGTAGAATTCCCATAGAACACCCCTTCACCAACACACCACACCGTTGTGGAACATTTGTTACAGATTATGAGATAATATCATCAGACTATTAACACTAACTATGATCCATAGCATACATTTGACATATTTTTGATACCATCCCTATTATTAACACAGTACATCTTTGGCATTGATGCAAGAATGTTATAGTATTACTGTTAACTATAGTTTGTAGGTTACATTAATTGTGTTTTTCCCATGCTTCTCCACATTCCCAACACCCTGCAATAGTGATGTACGTTTGTTCTAGTTTACAGAAGGACATTCTTGCATTTGCACTATTAACCACAATTCTCATCCATCTCTGGGTTCACTGTGTTATTCAGTCCCTAGATTATTTTCTAGCTTTCTTCCCAATCAAATTTTAACAGCTTTGAGATGAGTGTAATAACACAACATCAAATTTCAATAAGTAAAAAAGCCCTTGAAAGCTATGAAGAGGTTTTTCTAAATTAAGATTTTTTTTAAAAATTCATAATATATTCTATAGAACCTGATCGTCAATATGCATTTGAGGTTGTTCACAATTTTAAGGTATTCTGAAAACTAAGAAGTTTTAACCTATGGAGGAAAAGGAAAAAGAAAACATTTCTTATAATTATTTTTATTTTATTCTACTCCAATGCAATTTCCCTAAGTTTATATGGATACTAATAAAATAATTTAGTGGTAAGTCTGTTAAATCTTTAAGATGATTTAAAAAATTGTGTTTGGCTAATGAAATTATTACAAACCTCTTTTGAAAATAATAATTTTTGCCTAAATTGACATGTTTTCCCCAAAGAACAGAATGAGGGATATCAGACTTAAATGGATATGGAATGAATTAATAGGTCTGTGGAAGTGAATTCTTATTCAATGCTGGCTAAATTTTGGTAAGTTTATTTTAAAAATGTATTTTGTCTTAAGATAAGATAGCTGGTTTTCATAAAATCAAGGTGGAAATATGTAGGGCAAGGCTTGAATGAATAGGCAAAATTGTAAAGGGTAGCATTAAGTAAGGCAATATCTTTTGAAAAGGTGAAATTTTTCCTGAGATTAAATAACTATAGTCTATTCGGCTATGAATCGTTATAGGAAGTTTGTAAAAGCATTTTCTAAACTGAAATATTACAACTGATTCCAGGAAATCATTATTAAATAGAAATCTGGGAGTTGATATTGATAACAAAAGGTAACTTAATAGCAGAATATCTGTTGGATGCCACCTCAATTTATTATGACCTATGCAAACTAAGATTTGTTTACCAAATAATACACTGAGGCAAAACTAAAATTTCACTTTCTCTTTCTGTTAAGGTGAAAAATTAGTTTCCTTCCAGTACTGTTGAAGTTTCTTTGTGATAAGAGTATCTTTTTAAAAGAGAAAACATTAAAAAGAAATTAAATATGTAATTTACATATATATTCCTCCTTTGTAGCATGGTGTAGCAGTTTGATGTTATTGATGAATTCCAAAAAGAAATATTGGATTATGTTTGTAAATTGGGCTTTTCCTCTGGGCATATTAGAGTGTATTGGATTCAGAAGTTTTACTTTTACTTGATTAAATAATGATTAAGGGTTTGATTGGGCTATGTCAGTAAGACATTGAGTACCCTCCACTTGGTGGGCAGGTACTCAGAGAAAAACTGCACCACAGAGAAGGGAGCCCTGGAAAGTAAGCACACCGAGGAGCTTGGTCATGAGGAAAGAGAGAAGGCCCTAGGAAGAGAAACAAGTTGTTGACCTAATAGTCTATAGCTGCCTTGTGGAGATAACAGAGCAGCTGATCCAGAGAGAGGCAAGCCCCAAGAAGAGAGGAACCAAGGAAGCCTGAACCCTGACAGCCATCTAGCTCCAACACATGGCCAGAGACTTTGGTGAGGAAAGTAACTCAGGCTTTATGGCCTGGTAACTGTAAGCTTCTACCCCAAATAAAGACACTTTATAAAAACCAACCCATTTCTGGTATTTTGCATCAGCACCCCTTTGGCTGTCTCATACACACAGAATTGGGTGGGATCTTTTATTTGGAATACCCATACTTATGATAACACATCCTAGGTTTAATATAGCTATAATATCTATGATTTCCTTTACCCTCGATTGTCTGATTCTCATTTTCTAAGGATGTCTGCTTCTGTCCACTATATGTTCTCATTCAGCAATTAACTGTCTAAAAGGTCTATGCCTTCACTTGGATACCTATCTTTGACATTTATTAAGACGTGTTTTCTTTCCTTTCCGTTTCTTTTCTTTTTCTTTTCTTAAATTAAACTGCATATTCCTTGAGGTATGGATGAATCTCTTAATTACTTTACTCTGAACACACATTGCATTGAGAGGCACATGATGGAGCTTTAATCAAGATTTGTTCATTGTAAAAAGAATGGAAATGGTGATGCAATTAAGAAAGATTATGTAGGACCTCTCTTTGAGAGATGCCCCTGCTTGAATTCCAGTTTCAAAAGCAAATAAAGCAGGAAGGTTACTGGAAAGGAAAAGAAATGGTGGGAGGTGAGGGAAAGATGGCACATCCTGTAGCATAATGGCTTGGCAGGAGATTTATTTGGTGCTGAACTAACCAGGGTCTATAGATTCCTGAGTCACAAGGAATAGATCTCACCTACTAGGCTATCAAGAATGTTGCTGAAACCCACAACATTCACTCGTCTATCCATCCACAATTTGTCCTTATGTCCATTAATTACTTATTCATCTAATCTTCCTTTTAGCCTCTTCACCATATATCTCATCTGTCAATTCAGTCATCTTGCCATCTAGCCATCCATTTATCCACCACTTCATTCACTCAATAATCAGCACATAGTTATTGATTATGTTGTACAGAGTCTGTGCTTAAAGTAGATTGGTAAACACATTACCTTAAACTTCTAATGAGCTGGTGTATGAATGGACCCATCATGTGCCTTTCACTGCAATGTGAGAGATTCTCCTCTATTCTTGATGTGCTAAAAGCTTTCCTTAAAATCATAATGGATGGTAAATTCTATAGAATGTTTTTCTACATCTGTCAAGAAATGTTTTCTGACATTTGTCAAGAAAATTGGGCCTTTTCTTTCCTTTGGCAGGAAATTTTTGTACTCTGATTTAATTTCTTCATAAGATACAGGTCTATTAAATACTGTATTTCCTTTTCATTTTATTTTGCTAAGTTTTGCTTTTCTTGGAATTAATACATTTTTCTATATGTTTTAAAATGTGTTGACATACAATTAGTTATAATATCCTTTCTGCTTACAATTTTCATTATTTACGGTTGTGTCCTCATTTTCATTCCTTTCATTATTAACTTTAGCACTTTTTAAAAAATAAATTAACCTTACTAGAAGTGTATCTTAAATGGCTTTGGTGTTCCTCTCTATAATCTATTTGCTTTCTATTTCATTGATTTCTGTACTTATCTTTCTTATTCCTTTATTTCCCCTTTTTTGTAATTATACTGCTGATTTATCTGTAACTTCTTTACTTGGATGATTTTAGTCTCATTAATTTTGACATTTTCCCCCTTCTCCCCCAGCATTTCAGCCCTATGATTTTTCTTCTTCTAAGTACTGATTTAGTTGAATCTTACAAGTTTTGATATAAGGCATTTTTCCCATTTTTAAGATAAATTAACAGATTTTATTTTTAGAAGTTTTAGAGAGAAAGTATATAGAGTTCCATACAATCTCTCTTCCCTGCTCACAGTTTTCCCTATTATTACATTACTGTGATGCATTTGTTACAATTCATGAAACAAAATCAACACATTTTCAGCTATAGCTCTTGGTTTTCATTAGGGAATCACTCTATATTATACAGTTTTTTGGAATTTTAAAAATGCATAATATCATGTAGGCCCCATTACAGGATCATAAAAAATAGCTTAACTGTTTTAAAAATCCCCCATGCCCCACCTGGTCATCCCTTCCGCAACCCCAAATCCTGGGAAATATCTGATCTTATTGTCACTATAGTTTTGCCTTTTCCAGAATGACATATAGTTGGTTTTAGAGAATATGTAGTCTTTTCAGACTTGCTTCTTTTACTTAGCAATATGCATTTCAGGTTCCTCCATGTCTTTTGATGGCTTGATAGCTCATTTAATTCTATCTCTGTATAATAGTCCATCATCCAGAATCACCAGTTTTATTCTTGCCCCTTCCTGGATGACAAGTTCATTTTACATTTTGTTTCTACATGTAGCACATAGCCAGTTAGGGCCTGAGCATTTTAGAGAGGCATACTTATTACCTGCAGCCTTAGAGCATGTCTCCTTGCCCTGCACATGGTGCAGCATTCAGAATGGAAGCTCATGTTTTTCAGGGTTTGGGAGAAGACCTCAGGGCAACAGATAACTTTTGTGCTTCCTTACTGTCACAGGTTTTTTTTTTTTCATTTGTTTTTCAAAATAGCCACAATTACTTCCTTCCCTGTATCCATGTATCTTTGCAATATGACTTCTTAGCTTCTTCCATCAAGCAGTGACATTACATTTAAAAACACTTATGATGTAAGATAAAGTAGAGAAATGTTGGAAATGTGTACAGTATGTAGGTTTTATTATTACTCATAAAATGACTAATTATATGAATGTATTTGAGTGGGGCTTTACTGGTGCACTGTAAGTGGTACTAGAAGTCACAGAGCTATGCTTAAAGAGAATGTCCCATAATTGGGCTTAGAAATCTTGCCCTCAAGTTTATTCAAATACAGAAGTTTCTTGGTAGTTTAACCTGTGCAATTTCAGAGGGCCTTGCACTCAAAAGGACACCAAAATTGATTTTGTATCTCTGCTGTCGCTGTCTTGAAGTTGAATTAATTAACTATAACTTGTGTTTTATAAGTGAAGTCTGATGGGACAATGGAGCATGCACATGAACAGAGGAGCTCCATGCAGCATGCATGTCTACTGATCTTGCAAGCCCATTGCCAGATAGCCTCCAAGATGCCCCAAGAGCACAGAACTCTGGTGTACCCATGATGCATGGGAATTCAGGGAGACTCCATGTGAGTATATGGCAAGTATGTTATGTTTACAATTGAGTATGTTAGAGGGGAGGAAGGAAGGGGAATGCTGACCCCCAGAGAGGCCATGTTTTCCACTTGAACCAGAACTTGTTTTGAATGCAGAGAGAAGGCAATAGCATTTCGAGAAACATGAATAACCAAAGAACTTGTGACATCCTTTCTTACACCTGTCACATCTCACCTTGGCCACCAATTATGCTGAAAATGATGACATAGAAAGGAAAGGAAAGAACAGGCAACCCATATTCCTTTCCTTTTCAGTCGGTCAGAAGGTAGAGTTGATGGAACTTGTATATATCAGGAAGTGAAATAAATAAACTTGAATTAATTGTGTGCAGCATTTCCACTATTCTGGTAAGGATGAAATGCATATGCTTGTCCTACATATGAAATAAAAATTGGATAAATTTTGTGATTTCACAATACAGGTAAAATTATATGCATGCATTTAAAACTGCCATTGTGCAATATAAAGATGAATGATCAAATTTATGCAAATAATTTAAATTTTAATTTCTCTTTCCTTAGAACAACATTAAATTGTAATTAAAAACCACATGCTAAGTTGAGGAGAAAATGGAATAAAGGAAAAAAAATTTATTTTGGTACTTTTAATGGCATTTCACCCCATGTTTTTAGAATGAGGGACCCTCCATTTTCATTTTGTGCTTTGACCTGAAAATTATGTAGCTAGTCCTGGGTGGCAGAATAGGCTTTGATACCTTCCCTAGACTACATCAGAAGATTGTGGAAGAGAGATGAGGGGTGCAGTCATTTCCCTTCCTGCCATGAATAAATTTATGTTTGTATGGTCTGGCCTCTTAACATGCTTAGTAATTTTATTGAAAAATTGCCCATGAATTTGCATACAAAATTATAGAGTATAAAAATTAAATTGTATAAAAATAAAATTATGGAGGCTTCAGGTGATGATATGTTTCACCTGGGAAAGCTCCTCCTTTCCTCTACTTGGCAGATAGTATGTGGGGATTAATACAATTAAGAACTTAGCTGAATTGAGTCTAGGTTGTAATTGTTTAAAACTCCTTTTCTATCTGTTTTCTTCTGCTTCCTAAAGTGAGTTCATTAAAGATATCAGGTTGGTATCACTGGGTATATCCGCAAGTGAGACTTTGCATCCACAGCCCTGAGAAGAAATGGAAACTGTGCTCTGTTTTCATAGCTATGGCTTAGCTACAGAGGCTCCTGCCTGAAGCAGCTTCAGATTTGGCAAATATCTTTTTTTTTAAATATATTTTTAATTTATTTTTAAAAGATACTTAGATTACATAAAATATTACATAAAAAAATGTAAGGGGTTCCCATATGCTCCATGCCTCCCACTTTTCCCCACATTAACAGCTTCTTTCATTAGTATGGTACACTAATTGCAATTGTTGAACACATTTTGAAGCATTGCCACTAAGGATGGATTTTAGTTTACATTATAGCTTACACTGTCTCCCACTCAATTCTGTAGATTTTGGCAAGATATATAATTGCCTGTATCTGTCATTGAAATGTCACTCAGGTCAATTCCAAGTCTTGAAAATGCCCCCATAGTGCATCTCTTTTTCCTTCTCTCTGACTGCAGCACCTCCATTGACATGGCAAATATCTTGACGGTTAAATTGGCTATTTGCTTAGGGTCCTTAGGTCTTTAATTTTGTCACTCCAATTTGTATGACTAATGAAAAGTCTACTGAGACTCTGTGTCTAAAAGGGGGCTTCCTGCTGGGGACAAAAACAGATTCTTAGCCTCTTTCTCATGCCCAGAATCAGTGAATCACCTGCGGGAAAGCATAATTCATGGGAGTATAATTTTGTCACCATCCTTCCTGCCCCAGTGTGTGTGTGTGTGCATATGCGTGTGCATGTGCACATATTTATTCACATACAGAATTACATATTAATGCCTTTTTTTGATACAAAATTTGCATACAGGAAAATTCAGCCCCTTTAGGTGGAAAGGCTGAGGATTTTTGATCAACATATACAGTCATATAACCACCACCACAATTGAGGTATAGAATATTTCCAATACTCCAAAAGTCTCTATTGTTCACCATTGTAGTAAATAGCCACACTGAACCCAGAATCTGGCATCTACTGATCTCATTTCTTTCCCAATAGTTTTACCATTCCAGAATGTAATATAAGTGTAATAATACAGTGTTGCTTTCAGTATTTGGCTTTTAAACCTAGCATAATGATTTTTAGATTCATCAACTTGTTGTATGTCTTAGTAGTTTGTTCATTTTTTTAATTGCTGAGTGTTCAATTGTATGGCTATACAGCAATTTCCTTATCCATTTGCCACTTCATCAATACCTGAATACCATTTTATGATGTTTATGAGATAAAGATCTTACAAATATCCATATACAGGTCTTTGAGTGGGTCTGTGGTTTCATTTCTCTTGGATAAACACCAGAGTGGATTTTTTTGGTCATGTGATAAGGTCAACTTTACAAGACACTGCCAGAGATTTCCCTAGTGACAGTGCTATTTTGCATTCTGATCAGCAATGTACAAGTATTTCAGTTGCTTTATGTCCTTGCCAATATTTACTGTTGTTAGATTAATAAATTATATGAATTTTATTTGGTAGAAGTGGTATCTCATTTTGGTTATCCTTCATGGCTAATGATATTGCGGATCTTTACGTGTGCTCATTTGCCATCTGTATTTCTTCTTTGGTGAAGTATCTGCTCATATCTTTTGTCCTTCTTTTTATGTTATTTTATTTTTTAGCTGAAAGACTTCTTTACATATTCTGTATACAGTCTTTTATCAATGATGTGTTTTGCAATTTTTGTCTCCTTGCCTGTGGCTTGTATTTTCCTTTTATTAGCAGCATTTTCTGAAAAGCAGAGGTTTGTGATTTTGATGAAGCCCTATTTATATATTTTTTATAGTTGGAACTTATTTGTCCAATCAAAAAAATTTTTGCCTAGCTCAATGTTGCAAAACTTTCACCCTATATTTTTTCTAGAATTTTTATAATTTAGGTTTTGTGATTAGGTCGCATTAGCTTTTGCATGTAATGTGAGATGTAGTTATAGGTTCCTCATTATTATTTTTGGAATAACAATGCAATTATTTCAGCACTCTTTATTTAAAAAAACACTACCTTTTCTACATTTAATTACATTAGCACCTTTATCTGAAATTGTTGACCATATATACATGGGTTTATATCTAAATTCTATTCTGTTTCTTTGATCTATATATCTATCCTTCTGCAAATACCACAGCATAGGTTTAACAATTGATTTCTCTGTATTGATCTTATGTCTTGTGGCTTTGCTAAACTTACTTATTAGTTCTGGGAGGTTTTTGTAGATTCTTTGTAATTTTCTTAATAGAAATTTGTATTGTCTTCAAATAAAAAAATTAGCTTTTTCTTCTGTTGAAATCTGAATGCCTTTTATTTATTTCTTTTACTGGCATTACTGCACTGGGTGGTCCCTCAAGTAGAATGCTGAATAGAGATGATAAGAGCAGACATTCTTGATTTGTTATGGTTCTTAGTGGGGAAATATTCAGTCTTTCACCATTGTAATGACAGCTATAGATGTTTTGTAGATACCTTTTAAAAGGTTGAGGCTGTTTCCTTCTTGAGTGTCCTTTGCTGAGGTTTTTTTTTTCTTTTATCATGATTGGATATTGAAATTTATACAATAAAATTTTCTGTAACTATTATAAAATGATTTTTGTCATTTGTTATTATTTGATATGAGATACTTTTATTTTTTTTTTAAGTTTAAGCCAATCTTGGTTTCCTGAGATAAATTGCACTGCATTATATGATGTATTATCCTTTTATATATTCCTGGATTCAATCCACTATTATCTTGTGATTGATTTATGCATCTATGTTTCTGTGGGATATTGGTCTATAGTTTTATTTTCCTGTAATACTTATGTCTTTTTTTGATATCAGGGAAATGCTGGTCTCATAAAGTAAGTTGGAAAGTGTTCCCTTACCTACTATTCTGGGGAATAATTTCAGGATAATTGGTATTATTTCTTCCTTAAATATTTCTTAGAATTCACTGGTGAAGTAATGTCCATGGAGTTTGTTTTTTGTGTGTGTGTGTGTGGACAAGTTTTAAAATAGGAGATTAATTTTTTTAATAGATATGGTGCTATTTGGAGACCTATACTTTTCCTGGGTTTTTATGTATTTCCATTCTATCTAAGTTATCAAATTTATTGGTAGAAAGTTGTTCACAACATTCCTTTATTATTCTTTTAATATCTATAGTGTCCCTTTCAGTCTTGTCTCACTGTTCTACTATCTGTGCAATTACGGATGTCCTATTTTCTACTTTACTAATTCTCTCCTCTGCCTGTTCAAATCTGCTGTTATGTGCTTCTAGTGTATTTTTAATACCTTTCATTGTGTCTCTCATCACCGATTGTTGTTTACAAACAAATATCTGTTATCTTTGTTTATTTTTGTTATCTATGTTTACAATTTCTTCTGTATTTTCCACCGGTGTCTTCGTGATATCCTTTTTCTCATCTTTGATTTCATTGAGTTGATTAAGGATATTTGTTTGAACATCCTTGATTAATTGTTCCACATTGGGAGTCTACTGCTTTTTACTTTATTCATTAGACTGGGTTATAACTTATTTTTTCTTAGTATGGCTAGTAATTTTTTTGCTGATGTCTAGGCATCTGTTTATCTTGATGTGCTTATTCAGTTGATTAGATTCTCTTACTAGTCTAGGGTTATATTTTTGTTTGGTTTTGAGTTAGGAGTCCTTTTTATCACTTGGTTCCACTAATTTTATATCTTTCTTACAGTTTCTAGAGGAAGACTGCAGCCTGCCTCCTTTACTCCACCATCTTGGATCCTCCCTTTCATTCTAGATATGAGTATTTTATGTCTTTTATCTTGCTTACTATGGCTAGATGATTATCAATTTTATTGAACTTTTGAAATAATAGGCATTTGGTTTCAATGATTTTTTTCTATTTGCATGTTTCACTTTCATTGATCTCTGCTTTCACTCTATTATTTCCATCCATTTGCTTGCTTTAAATTAATTTTCTGTTTTTCCTAGTTTCTTAAGATTAACTGTTAGGTGACTGTTTTGAAACCTTTTTTGTTTTTAATGTAAACATGTAGTCTTATATATTTCTCTTTAAGCAATTTTTTGGATGATTTCCATGAGTTTTTATGTGCCATATTTCAGTTTCTTGCAATTTATAACATTTTATAATTTCCCTTATAGTTTATTCTGTTACTTATTTGTCCTTTATAATAGTGTAGTTTAACTTGCAAATATTTAAGGATTTTCTGGCTATCTTTCTTTTAATAATCTTTAAGTTATCTACTATATTTCTAGGATAAACTAATTGGGATTTCTGGTCATGGGCAGAAACCATACTTTGTATGACTTCTATTAATTTATATTTGTTGACTTTGTTTTGTTTCCCATAATAAAACATTTTGGAGAGTGTCCCATGCCCTTGAAAACAATGTTTATTATGCTGTTCTTTGGAGATATGTTTTCTGTATGTCAGTTAGATCGATTTGCTTTATAGTGTTGATCCAGATCTATGTACTGCTACATATATTTTCCTATATTTTTTTATTGATTATTGAGAGAAGAATGTTGTAATCTCTAGCTATAATGGTGAATTTGTGTATTTACCTTTTAAGATCTATCAGATTTTTTATTTGTATATTTTGAAGATCTATGTGCATACATTTTAAGAATTATCTTTTTGATGTATTAGCTTCCTTATGTAATCTGTGTATTTTTTTTAATATTTCTTGTTTTGAAGCTGTCTTTTTTTATAGCCACTCCAGATTTCATTTATTTCCCTTTTTCCATCATTTTACTTTACTATATGTAATAAAAGATTTTTTAAATTTTGTTTTGAAATAATTTTAGAGTCACATTGAAATTTCAAAATTAGTACAGAGAGTCTTTTGTGTCCTTCACCAAGCTTTCCTCAATGATAACATAATGCATGAAATAGTTGAGTTATCAAAACCAGAAAATTAACATTGGTTAAAAACTATTAACTAAGTAAAAATCTTATTCTGATTTCACTAGTTTTTACATAC
>JAQZBX010029205.1:0-12391 GCA_029593785.1 Cabassous unicinctus
TAGACAGGTTCTTACCTTTGTATCAACAGCCAATATTCTGTATTTACCCAATATGTGCAAGACACATAATGAGAAAAGTCCAGGAAAATTGGGAAATAAAATATTCTAAGTATTTTAAATGAATATATAAATATATATCATCAATGAGATTTTCTCTCAATTATATATATGTATGTATATTTCAAAGAACACATTACATATAATATATTCTAAGAAAAATGGGGACTGACAGGAGGATAGAAAATGGAGGCTGTTCAGCATGGAAAAACAGAAGTTGAGAGGAGTGACTGGGAAAGTTCAGGAACTCACACAGGACACAAATGGTGTATCCATGATGCTCAATGCCTAAACAGTTAACCCAGGCAGACCCCTCTGAAGTTTACAGGCTCTTTAAGGACACATGGTAGGAAGGCCTTACACAGCAGGTGACTTCAAAAGGAAGTGATTAGTGAAATATTGAAGATAGGCTTGAGAGCTTGAGAAATTCAAGGAGACTAGATGCTTGCTTAATGGGTTAATAAAGAAAATTAGGAGCTTCTGGTCATGCCCCCCACCTTTGAGAATCATCATCAAGATGGCCAGTCTTGCGCCCTCACTGAACTTCCCCTGCGCTCTATCCTTCACGGTCAGGGCTGCGGAGTGCAGGGCCTGCCAGGCCATTGCTTCCGTTCCCGTCCATTAATGCAGAAGATAGAGTATGGCTTATGAATGTTGTATTAGCAATCGTTGTCAACACCAGGCACTAATGACCCAATCTGGGGGGAAGACGGGTGGAGGGAAGAAGGTTCCAGCTAAACATCAGTACTGTCTAAAGATGTAAAAGATCTTTTTAGAGGTAATTAAAAAACATTTTTTTTTGGCAACTTTAAAGACTGGCTTTCTCATGTACAGAACGGCATAGAACAGCTTGTAGGCTGCAGATCAATAAATTCCAGTTAACTTTCAAGTCATGTCAGCATGCAGCCCTGGCTGGTTTATTAATTTAAATTTCAGCCCTCTGAAAAAGGTATGTCTAAAGAAATAAGACACTATATGGATCGTGGCGAGACTGCTCAATCGGAGCTGGTCTTTGTGTACGCTGGTTATCATCAATAGGGAATCTTAAAACATTGACGAGTATAGGTCACCCCTCCTCTGTCTCACTCAGTTAGTGTCTTTCTTAGGAACCCCAAGTACTGTTCCTTTTTTTTTTTAAGAGTACTTGATATCTGAGCAGCAAACACCTATAGTGTTCCTAACAGAAACTGTAGCCATTAAGCAAGAATATCTTATCTGTTAAGTAAGAAGAAAAAGCTGAAAACGAAAGGAGGGCAGTGTGATCGCAGTGCTCGTATCTGTCTAGGAGGCATGTGGGCAACAGTTTCCCCTTCTTTCTTTGTTACCCATCTCTATGTCCCCAAAGTCTATCTTATAACAGGATATAACCCAAAAGTCTGATAGATAGGAAATGCTAGAAGTAGTATATATTTTTCCTTTCAAACATCTCTTTGTTGATTTTTCTTATATTTGATTCCTCATATTGTTTCTGAGTAAGAAAAAAAACACCAAACACAAAAAACAAAACCCTGACATATCTGTCAGTGGACTGCTCCTTTTTGTGGACCTGTTCCAGGCATCAGAACACTCTGGAATTCCTGCTCCAAGTGATTAATATTTTAAGGAACATAAACTAATTTTACTATTAGGCTACGTCTAAACTTACTATGATAGTTAAGCTGCAGCCCAAACAATGCGTCTACAGATTAAATGGTTTCTGGTTTATCTGTGTCAATTCTCCCTTATACTGACATGAATAAGTGAAAACTGTCTGAATCTACTAAAACTGATCAGACACTAAAGCTGGAGTTGAATTCTGGTACCTCTCCTACTGCACTTTTTATCCTGAAAGAAATATTTACGAAATGACAATACCATCATATGGTCCATAACGACAGCATCTTAAGTATGTATGTTTTTAAAAATGAACACATATGTAGAAATCTCAGATGTTTTCAGACCAATTGTGCCTTCATGAAATTTATATAGAACATTTCCATTTTATTAACAACTAACTGTGACATGTATTTGAAGAGCCAACTGAAACAATGTGAAACTTGTGCCACATTTTTATGTTGGAACTTTAAATTGTAGACAGATTTACACTCTTCATTTCTGGCTACATTCAGCTTTAATCAAGGTTCCCCAAGCTTTTCCCTAACAGTGAAATTGTCTTTAAATAGGGCCTTTAGGGTGTTCAAGTAACGGATTAACTCAATTTGGACAGGGTTTTGGGGGCACTGGATTTCTCACATCTCTAAGTTTATCTCCAGAGGTGGCCAAAGTTCCTCTAGACATTAACCATTAAATAGCTACATAGGATCAGACTGATTAGGACTGAAACATAAAATAAAGGCTTGTCAGAATGCAGAATACAATGATTGGTGACTAGCAAAACAAGATGACACTACTAGTTTCCAAATGCTGAACTGCGCTGCCATGCAGCTCCACCACTTCTTAGCTGTGGGATGCTGGTGAAGTGAACTAACAGCTCAGGTCTCAGTCTCCTCTGCGAAACGAGGACAAGAAGAGCACCTCCCGTAGAGGGCTATTGTGAGGATGAGATGGGATGATGCATACTCCATATGGTGCCCGACACACAGTGACACACACTGGTAAATGTGAGCTGTCATCAGCATCAGCATCATCGTTTATTATTATTGTGCTTTATGGCATGGCAGAATGCTCTAAAAATAAAGGGCAGGTGGAAAAGGTTAAGGAAAACAGTAGCTCGGACACTGTAGCAGATGGTCTCTGGCCACCCTCTCTCTTCTCTATCTTTCCCCAGGGATCCATGCACCCACTCACAGCACCCTGCTGCAAAGACCACTGCATTTCTTGTCTGGCTTCAAATTCACACTGGACCTGCCAGCCTTTCTTTGCTTTTTGATCCCTCTGCCTGGCAGCCTCTTTTCCCCCATCTCTGCATACAAACATCCCATCTAGCCTTCAGACGCTGTCTTTTCCATGAAGCCTCTCCTGACTCCATGAGGCCTGTCCCAGCTCTGTCTTCACTGTATTTTACTTTAGTTTGCTCCTGGTTCCCCAGCAATTGTATGCGAATGTTTCACTTTGTGTACAGCACACTGCTGGGTGCTGTGGAGAATATCGACTTTATATTAGGAAGCTTTAAGGCCTCCTTAAGAAATGCAAGGTAATTGTGTATGCTAAACGATTAGAAAAGTTGCTAAGACAGAGGCCCAAAAGGGCCAAGAAGGTAACTGAAATGAGTGAAGTGGGCTATATTATTTATATAAAAAAAGACGCTCTCTTCAATTCTTCTTGCAACATAAGGTTCCTTTGGGCTATTTTGTCATTTATGACAGACACATGAGTAGAAGAAAGAGTTCATGTTTCTTTTATGTCCACCACGGGATAAACAACAGCAAAAATGCAAAAGCAAAATAGCAACTGACTCTCTGCCTCATCGGTAGGGAGACAAGAAGGAGTGGGGGGGATTGCGGCAAATTTCAGAGCAGTCTTTTTAAAGGAGGCAGCCACTGCTCAACCCCAGCTGCTCAACCCCAGCTGATGTGAGAGAAGGCCAGAGCAGCTCAGTCTTCCTTTTTCTGCCCCCTGAGATGCAGAAAAATTTGGATTTTTATCTAATATCTACATAGTTTTAGATGTTGACTATTAAAGATGGAAAAATACTGTTTTAGGCAAATACTATGTATCTGGGCAGATTCTGTTAAAGCTTTCCACCTCCACAAGTGTTTTGTAAATTCAGAGAAAGATAATTATAGGTTGGACTGCACTGCTCAGTTTCACAGAGAAGGTGGTAACTGGTGATGCCCCTAGAGCCTATTTCTGTCTTTTTTACTGACCTCTCCCTCTCTCTTTGTTGGGTACACTGACCTCTACCCACAGCTCAGTAGCAGTGACCCGGCTTTTGAACCTTTATGTTGATCCCATCAGAATGCTATCATGCTGAAGCCTTCTGGATTAGTTTCCTAGGGCTGCTTTAACAAAATATCACACACTCAGTGGCTTAAACAACAGAAGTGTATTCTCTCACAATTCTAGAGGCTAGAAGTCTGAAATCAAGGTGCCGGCAGGGCCGTAGCCCCTCTGAACCCTGCAGGGGAGAGCCCTCCTTGCCTCTTCCTGGCTTTGGGTGGTCTGCCTGCATTCCTTGGAGGTCCTTGGCTTGCAGCACTTGGGTCTCTGCCTCTGTCGTCACATGGCTGTCTTCTCTCGTCTGTCTGTCTCCTCTCCTTATAAGGCCACCAGTCATACTGGATTAGGGACCCACCTTACTCCTTTATGATCTCACCTTTCTTTAGCGAATTTCACCTGCAACAACAGCCGTATTTCCAAACAAGGTCCCATTCTGAGGTACTGGGAGTTGGGACTTCAACGTATCTTTTTGGGAGACACAATCCAACCTATGACAGCTTTCAAATTTTCAGTTCTGTTTTCTGATTTCTCTCTCTCTCTGGCGATACATCACCCTAAACTAAAGGACACTTCTATACATCCCCACACTTGGCCTAGTTATCCTCACCCACTGCTTACCCATTCTGAGTTCTTCCAGGCCCCCAGTGGAGGTGACAGCTGGCCAATTCATTAGTCTCACAAAATGGGAGGCAATTTTAATCCTTCTCTTGTCTATCTCTTCCCACTCCAACCACATGACTAAATCACATCGATTATTTATTTGCAATGGTTTTCAACAACTCCCATGGAAGGCCATGAAACTTGAATAATCTTCGTCAAAGACTCCTTCCATTCTATTACTTTTTTTGCTTCACCCAAGTAAATGCTTGCCATCCTGTGCATACAACATATTCAGTTCTACTTTTGTGCTTTTGTCCGATTTAAAAAAAAAATCTCGAGTGTCTTTCTGCATTTCTACCAATCCTTTTTCTTCATCCTCCTTTAAAAGCCATGCCAAACCAAGCCCTGGATTGCTCTTCCTTTTTGTTATAAACTATGTATGATTTGTGTCAATTAATATCTTGCACTGTAAGGTTATCTAGCTTATTTTTATTCATTCTAGATAACGGAATGGAAAGACACGCAAAAAGTAGTTATGAAAAAAGATTCAAAATATCTCTGTCTTTTGCTTATCATGAACTTCAATGAAATTTGGAATGTATAACATATCAACCAAGCAAACATGTGCTAAATATTCCACATTTATCATTCTATTTAATCTTTATAACCTCCTAAGATAGGCACCCTTCCTATCTCCAATTCATAGGTGTGAAAACAGGCTTACAGAGGTAAATAGTGCAGTAAAGTCTCAGAGCCCATCCTGCTGGCCCAAGCCAGAGAGCTTGATCCCTATGTTATACCACTCCCCCAAGATAGAGAGGGGTGCCTGTACTGAGTGAAGTCCACTGATGACAGAGCTGATGTTACTATAATTAATGACTAATAAGAGCTTCACTAACATAAGGTTAAAATAAAAGAAGCCCTTAACAGCTTCACATCTTTTGGCGAACAGGCAAAAGAGAACTCATAAAAAACAAAAAAATTCAGCATAAAATTTTGGCTTTTAGGACTTTTTTCATTGTGTATGTAGATCTCCTCACACAACGCCAAGGGCAGAAAAAGTGATTGCTTAACCTATTTCAGCTTTCCCAAAGAAGTCACATTATACACACTTTCAGGGAAGTCAGCTTGTTTTCTTAGTCTTTGTTCTCTTACTATTCACTTCTATTAAAGAGATTGCTTCTCCCCTCGATCTTCGGTTCTCCAGGGACCATATTTGGGTTGTGTGAGGAGGCTTCCCAAATCCTTTTCACTTGTGTCACCATTGCTCACTTTTGCCTTTCATCCCTTCCTAAAGAAATGAACAGGAAAAAGTGCAGGGAGAAGGATTCACTGCTTTTCTCTTTTTAAATTATAAGTCTGTTTAAAGTCCTGTTCAGATTAGTGTTGTCTTGGTTATATGCTAAGTCTCAGAGTTTTCTATGGGATTTAAATAGGGAAACTGCGTTTCAAGTTTAAGGAAAAAAAAGAAAAAACCAAAACAAAACCTGAGGGCTGGATGGTTTCCCAAACCCTTTCTAGTACAGAGAACCAAAATAATGCCCAGTCTGGTCCCAGTGGCTGGTGTACTTGGCTCTAAAAATTCTAAGAAGGAACCTGGGAAACCATTTCTTTAAACTTTGACCACTGAATCTTTTGTTTAAAAGATATTTCAGGTGGAAATGCAAAGTGTAAAGTGTAAAGCAGATTAAAGTGGAGCCATTTTGATGGGGACGGTGATGGGGTTGGAGCCCAGCCCAGCCACGCCCCCCCACTCTCCCCTCCCCAACCCCCGCCTCCCAGAGAAGCCTTGAGAGGGAACTGAGGAGCAGGCACTGCCTTTCAAACTCTTTTGGCCACAACTCATGGCATGAAACACATTTTATTAACTGGCCTGGTATACATACACATGCATGCACACATACCTAAACACACTCATATAACTGACACAAAAATCCCATGAAACAGTACTTACTCTTATTACATGTGGTCATCTGATATTTTCCTTTTCAATCTAGTTTATTGCATTTGAGAAACACTATTTCCAGCCCACAAAATGGATATCACTATGCACCGAGGGAGCTGAAAAACACTGCATTCAATGACTTAATCGTCAAAATAATTCTGTAGATAAACTCTTGCTCACATCTGTATTTCTTCCCTTACTAAAGGACTAATGAAGAAAAAGTACATTAAGAAGTGGTAAGTGGAGGTGCTAGAATTTGGGTCTAGGGCTGATTCACACACCATAAAAGGGCAGCATCCCTTGGAAGGGAATTGGGGGTGCTGACCTAAGGTGATGTCTGGTCTCTCTTTTTGTGTGACTAATCATGGGATAAGGGAACCTGGTGACTTTCAGCAGCCATAGTTTGCACCAGATGCACCAGAGAAGCAGAGAAAGCCACAATTAAGGCAACAAAAGGATGGAGAAGGAGGGAGGATCTTGTCTGTGCTTTGAGTCCCTGCTTCTACTTTATGCTCAAGGCCCAGTTTTCTTTTAGTCCCACACATCCTATAACTTTGTCATCTACCATTTTTAAGAGAAGAAGAAAGGGAAAGAAATCATAACACAGTCATGGCAATAAGGTCTAAGTTGTCATTAACAAACATAAACTCTACTCATGAAACAAAACTATCATTGCCATAAGAAAAACACCCCTACCTCCTTTAAAATATTTCTGGTGGGTTTAAAAAAAAGAAAATGAAAGAGAATGCAAACATATATTTGCACAAAGAATTCCCAATTTTTCTATCCTTAAAATTGTCTACTCACTATGTCAATCTAGTAGCAGCCATGGAATTTAAAGACTTTATTGAATTTTCTTCACTAGTTTAAAAAACTCCATCTCAAATGCCATCTATTTAAATGTGTGTCCATTTTCACCTTTCAGTTTAGCAAGAGGCTCTAAAAATACATCTTTTTAAAGACTCTAGCCACTGTAAACCTGCAACAAGGCTTCAAACGTATGCACCTCAACAGCAAATCACAAAATGGGCTTTTATAAATGTCTTTCTACAAAAACAAATAGGAGAAAGTAATAAAAAAAGATAAAGCCTTCATACAGAATTGCAGCAATTATATCCCCACAGCTACACTATAACCCAAAACTTTGCAAAGGCTTTGATTATTGAACCATGGCTGAAGTGAATAATTTGCCTTTCACTAAGAAAACAAGCACATTCAGCCTCACCACAATGGAGAGAGGCAGTTTTAATTAAACCTTATCAAAAGATGAATAAAGAATAAACTCAATACCCATTCCACAGAACTCTATTTTCATCTGTTTAGTTTAAGCTTGCCATGTCTATGCAATAATTATCCACTGTACAAGGAATGCTGGAGTTGTGTTAATGTTGGTAAAGATTTAATTAGCTCAATTATCTGGAGAGTACTGAAGTGAGACTCAGCACAGCACAAATTTCTTCAGGCTTTTTACATACCTCTGATCAAAATACATGAAACTAAAATCTGAGTGAACAAAGGACCTTACTTCTTCAACTCTACTATTGGAACAGCTCCATAGTTCATAATTTTATTACCCCAATTAAAGACACATACAAACCTTTAGAAGCAGAACTCACAAGTGAAGGCTTATGGTGTGTGTGTGTGTGTGTGTGTTAGCATGTGTATGAGCACTCAGTGCATACAGTAAATTCCTGAATCTGTAAATATATCCCCAGAAAGTTAATTAAATTTGCCTTTTAGATAAATATTAACATCTGAAGTCCAGGCCTTTTAAAAGTTTTATCTTTGCAGTGCTGTCTACACATTTTACCTTGTTCCCAGAAAGCAAGGCATTTAAAGAGCATTGAAAGCACAGTAACACAGACAACTGTTTCAATCTGTCAGACACCAGGGACAGACAGTAGAGTTCAGATTGGAAAACAGATTGGCCCCCAGCGGCCTGACCTTCCTGGTGGGAAAGAGAACACAGCGCTGTGCTTGACAAGCTCAGCAACAAAGAGGTATATTCAGGTCCCCCCAATTCAGACACGCTTCTCACAGGGAAAAATGCAAAACAGGAGAAAGAAATTTACCACGTCCAGCAAAGCAGAGTTTACTTAAATCAGAGACAAGTATCCCTACCATAACAAAAAACAATGTATTTAGAAAAGGGACAAGTACCATTCATTCGTTTATAACTTCTGAAAGCTCTTATCTGGTCACAGCCAGTATCCTGGCTTCCAACTTCACCCATGATCCATACCCACACTAGCATTACAACATCAGCGGAAACCCAAAGACATGATTGTCCTAATAAAAGAGATCTTAATTTCTATACCAACGTAGAAATGGTCTCATGCTAATTTCAAAGTAAGCTTTTTCTTTCTTTTACGTGTTCTAAGGTTTACCTTTATTCTGAAATTCAGATACACATTTCCTTGTCTTTGGAGACCTCTGGACAAACATTTTTCATTACTATTTCTATTTTTGCATTTGTATGTATTTTTGCATATGTATTAGAAACCTTCTAAGCAGGTTTCAAAATGACAAAAAAAAAAATCCAGCAAAAGGATCAATGGTCATAAAAAATTGATAAAGCAATATTCCAATGAAAAATCTCAAGCTAAATTAGTTGCTATATGTAAATATGTCTTCCTTCAACACCCAATGTCAAATTTATTGTATAAACTACTTGATCAGTTACAAGCAATGTTGAGTTATGTTTCGTATTTTATAGATATATGATGTGTTAAGATACTACGTTTTTCGAAGTATTGAGCTCCATGTGGAAGGTTATAAATTTAAAAGGGCATCACTCACAGCTGGCCCCCATTCCTTTTGTAGACAAGTATATTGCTTCTGTTTTTTTTTAAATGCAGAATCTGTGATTTTAGTACCTATTTTCCTGAACTATGGGGGTTATGGACATGAAAGTTTAAACACTAGTAAAGCTGAAACAAGCCTCATTTCTGACACATAAATATCTGGACGATTTATTATTTAGGCAGGTATTAAAGATATATACCTCTCACTATACATGTGTAGATTAGAAAAATTTATAATAAAGAGTAGACCATCTCACACTACATAGCAGATCATATTTTGGGAAAGGAAGCATATTTTTGAAAATGGGACAAGCCACAGATCACAACCACAAGCTCCCATTGCCAGATAAAAGATAAGGTGGGTTGAGTGGTGAGAAGATGCATATGGCTTAGTGGTCCAAATAATCTGCCTCAGCCTTAGACTTAGGTAAACACTTTTATCTGAGAATATTTTGCAAGGAAGAAGGGCAAAAATGATCCATGCCAATCAAAAATTGTTTTTTACTTGTCACCCTTTTTGAATCATCTTTTTTTGGGAAGTAACTTAAGGCCTCTTTGGAGCTGGCAAAGAAAGATACAAATGTGAGTGGGTTTTACCTTGTTTTCTAACTCGCAAACACTTCCATGGTATGGCTCACACAGTCCGGCTCTAAAAGACATCCTTGGAACTTCAGAGTATTTTGTGCAAGAACAAAAGGGTGCTTGGGTTCAGTTTGCAACACGAGTCATTTTCACCACACAAATTCCCTGCTTTTATGCTAGCAAAGGGGGACACTTTGAGCCCTTTGGGTTTAGAAGATCTTCAAACAGACAATAGTGTGCAAACAACTCTCAAGAACGTAACTTTACTAGAACAACCTCAAGGCTGGGACCAAGGCTTTGAGAAAGGCCCCTTCAGCAGATTTCCTTCTACACTTCACCCTTAACAAAGCCTGCCTGACAATACTGAAATCTCCTTCTTTCTTTGGATTAAACTCCTTTTGCAGGAAAAGTATGCAAATGCTGTACGTGGCCTCCTTGTCTGGAGCTACTCTTACCCGGCTATCTTTTCTGTCTGGCTCACCCAGGCAGACCATCTCCCGCCTGACACGGAGACCAGCCTTCCAATTCAACATCTTTCAAAGCTCTGACAGTCCGACCCCCTGGCCTGCCACTGCCTCTAAAAGGGGCTCACTTAGTCGTAATTAACTATTCCCCACAAATTTCCTAAGGTATGGTAATTGTGCTAAAAGCCAACAAGTGAAGCATTCATTCCAGCTTTTGATTAACTCTTTTTCGAAAAATTTTCTTCAGCAGTCTTCCTCCCTTTGCCTTTTTTTCAAATCACACCCCCACCCCCTACCCTTTTCTTTTGGCCTCCTCCCTGGTTACATTTCAAGTAAGGAGATGGAATGAAGGTGGAGATTGGAAACTACCGGAAAACAGACAGTTCAAAAGGCAACGCTTATTGCATGATGAAGTATGGCATGGAAAGTCACAAAGAGGATGAAAGAGAATTAAAAATGAAACAAATTATTTTTGTTGAAAGAATCATACATGTAAATATGATTATTATTTATGTAAAAGGCCACATAATAAGCTGGCTTTGGGTCCCAAAGATATGTTTGTGTATAATCACAATATAAAAATTCTACAAATTCATTTTCTTAACATAGTATAAGTATATGGTACACTTCTGAAAATTTGCACCCTGCCTTACAAATTAAAGGTAAGGTTTTGTCTTACCAGCCTCTTTTCTTCATCCTTAAACTTCAGACAAGAAGATAGGTAAAAAGTTAATAATCTCAATGTCTGATCTCTTACAAATGTTACCTTGAAGACTTTCCATTAGCTATGAGCTGTTTAGCTTTAGTTAAATAGATCAAATTAGAAAAAAGTCATTGCTTTAGGGCAATGCCCCATTCTCTCAACACACAAAGCCATGTCATTTGGATGCTGCTATTTCTAGAATTAATTTACCAGCATTTCTTAGGGGTAGTAGGAAATGCTTTAAATGTTGAATTATGAAATGTTCTGTGGTTGTAAAATAAACTTAGTTGGCCTGTTATCTGACTTTTCATCTTATACCACTATCTACAGAGAAGAGTCTGGTAATGAAACAGTGTCAAAGAACTTGGACCCATCCAAAAGGACTCTGAGATTGGAATTACAGTCTATAAAACTGCAAAATAACTATCTGAATAATATAATTTATAAAACCACTCTCTCTGCTAAACCAGTGGCGTATCAGTTTAGTGTATTTCCTTTCATTTTTTTCCTACATATAATTTTTAGATACACAAGCAGAATATTCCCCCTATTTCACTTCCCATCATCATGTGTATTTCTCCATGTCATTTTCCTTTATAACTAAAAATTTTAAAACTACATAATATTCCTTCTAGTTTGGTGTACTTTAATCTGCTTAATTATTCCTCAAAAAATATTTAAGCAGTCTATTCCATTCTTAATCTGTCTTATGTTAGTTTTTTTTTTTCCTCAAGATTTATTTGTACTACCATAATTATCACCAAAAACGTTAATGAGTTACTAGGCATTTTAGAGGGCTTTAAAGATTTGGTTAGACACATTTTAAGATTTTCAAATATTTAACAGTTTATTTGGATTTAGGCAAAACTGGGCATGAAAACTACAGTTAACTCTTACAGGGACTTAAAGTTCATAAATATTGGTAAAAATTTATTCATGAAAACACTTTTGCACACCTAAGAAGTGTTGAGCCCACTATAAGTAAGAGCATGAAGATACTGAATTCTTAAACATTTCTTTCAATTTCAAAAACTGTGCTAAATTTTTATCCCTCGAAAACCAGTTAATGCACCTTTTAGTTTCTGCATTTCCCCTAAATGACAATGTATCTCAATATATGAAATTATATATATATATATTCACAAAAGTGAAATTAAAGAGGGGAGATTATTAATTTTATAAAAGGCATATTGTGGCAGTTTGATATTATTGATGAATTCTGCAAAGAAATATTATGTTTGTAAACTGGTCTGTTCCTCTGGGTGTGATACCCTTTGATTGCATTAAATTCAGGGGTTTCACTTTTACTTGATTAAATTAAGATTAGGGCTTTGATTCGGCCACATCAGTAGAATGT
>JAQZBX010029205.1:12491-27515 GCA_029593785.1 Cabassous unicinctus
CGGAAGAAGCTGGGACCACAGTGCCTTAAGAGGAAGAGGAAGGCTGAACCCTTGCAGAGATTGGCAGCCATCTTGCTCCACAAGTGGCAACAGACTTTGGTGAGGGAAGTAACTTCTTCTTTATGGCCTTGTGACTATAAGCTTCTACCCCAAATAAATACCCTTTATAAAAGCCAACAGATTTCTGGTACTTTGCATCAGCACCTCTTTGGCTGGCTAATACACATATACACAAATAAAGCATATTCTTTCAACTCAATGAAGAATTTATGCAAGACTTTTCAAGAAATCTTGATAAATGCATAATAAAGGAACCATACCATTATAGACGCATACAATTTCATGGCCGGAGGGTGATTAGGTTTCAAACACAGAGAAGAGTTATTGTTGGTGTAATTTATAGTATTATATTAGATATAAGTGTGAACAGCATTTTATACATCATCTTTAGTTATTTTCAGGATATGGTCTACAATAAGAAGTTCAAAGAAAATTAAACATACGTCGTCTTTCAATGTTGCTATAAGACCTCTTAAGGTAGATTCAGCTTTAGAAGTCTTGATTCTCCTGTGTCAGACCAGAAAGTCATATGTACTTCTCCACAGGCGATTAAATTAAAATCTAAACTCTGTAGCATGTCATTCAAGATCCTCCACAATCTGGCTTCAAATTATTTTTTCAGTAACACCTCTTCTCACTCTCCCACCCCCATGCCCTTTAGCTCTACCAGACCATTCCCTAAAGATGCTGCATTTTGTGGCACAGCTTTGCTCTTGTTGTTTCCTCTGCTTGAAAACACTCTGCTTCTTCTTTCATATCCATGGAAAATCTGACTTCTTCTTTAACTTAAAATCGCTTCCTTTGTGAAGCATTCTTCCAGCCCCTCTGGCAGAATTATTTTTTGCTTCATTTTTCCTCCCATGTAGCCTCATGCAAACTTCTACTGTAGCCTTTATCACCATCAAATTTAAATGATTGTGTTTGTGTTTCTAGATTGTCAGTGCCTCAAAGCTAGAAACTGTTGTATTCATCCTGCCTAGTGTAACACCAATACAAGGGTTGCTCAAAAAGTATTTGCTGAAAAAAATGAAAGATTATGGTATCGTTAGTCAGATACTCGTTAATTATTCTTGCTTCTCTGACTTTGCTTCCTAGGTGTCATCTTGACTTTAAAACCTGAACTGCCTTAACCAAGTGATCAAAGTTAACATCACAAGTGATAAGTCATGTGGATATCAGGTTCCCCTTTCATGATGAACTGAGAAAGGGCAATTCATCTTGGTGCTTTTCTTCCCCCAAACATGTGACTCCAGTCTAATCAAGAGGAAACGTTTTGAAGGACATCCTTCAAAATACCTGACTAGTATTTTTCAAAAGTGTCAAGGTGATGAAAAACAAGGGAAGACTGAGGAACATTCACGGA
The DNA here is from genome assembly GCA_029593785.1 of Cabassous unicinctus. Taxonomy (NCBI): domain Eukaryota; kingdom Metazoa; phylum Chordata; class Mammalia; order Cingulata; family Chlamyphoridae; genus Cabassous; species Cabassous unicinctus. Next base: position 13,915 of record JAQZBX010029205.1, read on the forward strand.
CCAAAGGAGACTAAGGAGACGTGGACTAAATGCAACGCAGTGTCCTGTGTAGGCTCTGGGAACATAAGAAGGACATGAGTGCAAAAACTGATGAAATCCAAATAGAGTTCACAGTTTAATTGACAGTGTGGTACCCGTGTTAATTTCTTAGTATGGATAAATGTATCATAGTTACATAAGATAACATTAGGAGACGTTAACACTAGCTTTACAACTCAGTCTGTAAATTAAAGAGTGTTTCAAAATGGAGTTTAAAAAAACAAAAACAAAAACAACTAAACTGACCGATACTCATGCTGAGTGGTTTGGTTTGGATTCTGAACCCCAAAACGCACCCAGATTTCCATGAGCTACCTTATGGCAGCTGGACACAGAAAGACCCAAGCGAGTCCCTTTTTCTGACAAGAAGTCACGTTTATGCTTTGACTTCTCAGGGCTACACATTCAAAGTCCTCCTGAGTCCTATAAACACCCTATATAAAATGGTCTGGTGATTTGGTGTCATAGAGCCAGATCATCTCCACACAAAGTCAAAGATAATGCATATAGAAAAGGGAAGGTCATGGCTTGTAAAGCTAAATATACAGCGAGAGTCTTTTAAGAGTTGGTCTACTAGGAAACTAACACAGCATGTTAGAGTTAATGAATAACACTGCTGACAGACAAAGCGACTCTCACATTTTGGTCTTAGGAGCCCTATATACTCCTAAAATTATTGAGGACTCCACCAAGAGCTTTTGATTATATGGATTATAATTATTGTTATTTACCATATTTGAAATCAAAACTAATTAAAAGATATATTTATCAGTTCATTAAAAATAATAAAACCATTACAGGTTGTAGCCCGTAATTCAAATATATATTGGATTATGCTTGCAAACTGGTCCGCTAATCTGGGCATGATTAAGTTATGATTAGGGCATTAACTGGGCCACCTCAGTACGGCGTTGAGCCCCACCCTTTGGTGGGTGGGGGAATCAAATATAAAAGGCAAGGCAAAGGACAGAGGGAGCGGTTCTGATGTTGGAGTTCTGGTGAAGACGGAGAGAAGGCCCCGGGATAGAAATAAGCCATTCGCCTGAAAGTTCACAGCTGGCCTTGTGGAGAGAAGCAAAGCCTAGAGAGCCTCATAGTCTACAGCTGACCTTGTGGAGGAAACAGAGGAGCTAAGCCTGGAGAGAAGCGCAGCCCCGGGAAGAGAGGAACCCAAGAAGCCTGAACCCTGGCAAACGTCGGCAGCTGTCTGGCTCCAACACGTGGCAATGGACTTTGGTGAGGGAAGAAACTTACGCTTTATGGCTGGTAACTGTGGACTTCTACCCTAAATAAATACCTTTATAAAGACCAACAGGTTTCTGGTATTTTGCATCAGCACCCCTTTGGCTGACTAATACACAGGTTAACATGAAAAGATTATTTTAATTAAAAAAAACTATATTTTCCCAAGAAATTAGCTCAAAGGGTGGCACTGTCTTACAATTATGCAAATCTTTTCAATGTCTGGCTTAATGGAAGACAGCAGGATTTTCAGATCTGCTTCTGTATTCACTCTGTTGTGATATGTTGTTTTGGTTGAAGCAACTGAAGAAAATATGGTCTCTCATTGTTACGTAGTTGGAAAAGAAAGAAGTATTTTAATAGCCCTTTCAGATAATTGTGGATATTCTCCCTTTATATTACAACAAAACTCAACAAATAATAATTTCTTAAAGGTTAGCTGTACTAGGCAATCTGAAACCATATCAATAAATTCTTTGTACTCTGTTATTTTAAAATATATTGGTCTGGGGGAATGGATGTGGCTCAAGCAATTGAGCACCTGCCTCCCACATGGGAGGTCCCAGGTTCGGTTCCTGGTGCCTCCTGGGTGGAAGAAACAAACAATGAACATATGAAAAGCAGACATCAAGCAAGAAATGAAAACAACGAGCAGACAATGAGCAAAAACAACAAGCAAGACAACAAGCAGACAGTGAGTAGAGACAGACAAGCAGGGGCTGGATGTGGCGCAAGCAGTTGGGCATCCACCTCCCACACAGGAGGTCCCGGGTTAGGTTCCCAGTGCCTCCTAAAGAAAAAACAAACAGACGATGAGCAAAAAAAGGAACGAGCAGACAATGTGCAAAAGAAAACAACAAGCGAAAACAATGAGCAGATGAGCAAAAACAATGAGCAAACAGATGAGGGAGCCATTGGGTGGGGGTGTGTGAAATCTATTGCTCCGTTTTGTACTTTCGATGGATGTTTTATCCAAGCATGATTTTGTAACATTATGCATTGGTCATTTGGAAAATATTGATTTACTGAGTTACTCAGATATTCCAAGTATTGACACATTTCAATTTACAATATTTTAAAAAATCACATTCATTTATATCACCACCAATCTCATCAGAAGAGTCTTTGGGAAGCTGCCAAGTGCACAGTGGCAGATGAAAGTTTTCCCATTTCCCAATTTCTAATTTTCCCTTGAAAGCTCTAATTTTATCCTTTGCAGCAAATACTGTCAGTTGTTTTCCTTGGGTGACAGACTCGCTTTGTTCATTTCTGAGGAAATGTCTACCAAATACCTATAGTTTGTGAGAACAACCATAGTTTGTCTGTCAGTCATTCTTTCAAGTAAAAACTATGTTCCACAAACAGTGAAGACTATAGTAAATGATGGTCTATAGTTAATAGTACAATTATAAAACTGTTCTTTTATGAATTGTAACAAATGTACCACACTAATGCAAGGGGTTAATAATAGGGTGATATACGGAAACTCTGTATTTTATGCATGATTTTTCTGTAAACCTACTACTTCTCTAAAAAACAAAACAAAAAAGACAACTGTGTTTCATGAAAAAAGCAGCTGGTTCAGCTTGCAACTCAAATAAATACACAAAAGCTTTTCCTTGAGACAACGATAGGAATCAGGTACACAAAGAAAATGACTTATGCAAGTTTCCCATTTCATCACACAGAATATTAAAAAGACATTTTCTCAAAGGTTAAGATCTAATAACATTAATACTTCTTCATCAAGAACATTAAGTGAAAGTGGCTTTTTTTTTTTTTAATTGCAGCTGTGTGGTGATGAAGAATAGTGTCACCACTTTGATTTGTGCTAAGGATCCAGCAGTTTCAATCACCATTGCCCTTGCACCATTAGTGCAAATGTCAACACAGTGAAAAAGGCAAGAAGCATCTCAGTATTATTATGAAATATTTTTGACCCCATGAAGCCCCTGGGGATCCCCAGTGTATAGGGACCACATTTTGAGAACTCTGATATAGAAGGCAATTATAAGGATGCCATCTCTTTTCCTTTAAAAACTAGGGACTTTTCCAAGGAGAACCTAAAACTCTGAAGGCAAAACTTTTAACAGCATGGTCACACAATTCATACAGTTGTGGAAAGATATAGCAAAGGGAATGATAAATATAAGAATGCCAATATGTACCAGAGATTATTTTAGTTAATGGAGAGGTGATAAATTGAAGTGAATGCAAAATAGTAGAGAGTCTATGAAGTCAGCAAATGCAGAGCTGACTTTGGAAGGCTGAGGTAACGAAAGGGAATGAAGAACAGAGTAGTCAAAGAAGACCAGGCATGTATGAGGATTAACCTCCTACTCTACGTGGCCACGCCTCTGGCTTGCCCATCTGGAGAGGCAGGAGCTTCTTATTGAGAGCTAGTCTGAAGACTGGGAAAGCCACCTGTAGGCAACTAGACCCAACTCTTTCTTTCTTTGCTTTCTTTTCCTTTTTCTTTGTCTCTTTCTTTCCCTCCTTCCTTCCTTCTTTTCCTCTCCTCCCTCCCTCCCGTGCTTTCTCTCAAAATAGTTGATTTATTCATTTTTCTAACAAGTCTGTCAGTTATTAACAAATTGGGTTACTGTGAAATAACACAAAATCTTAATTTTAGGTGAACAATTCAAATAATATCCATAATTTTTTTTTTTCAAGGCCAGCTTCTGGATTACACAATAAAACTCCCAAATGAGAGGATGAATGGATTCACAAAGACATATAAATTTTTGGATTTGACAAAATCAATTTAGTATATTTTGACAGCTATATACAGTAGACCTTACTGCTAAGCTTTTTACGCTGAATAAGACTAAAACAAATTTTCCACCCGTGTTTTGATTGGGAGGTTTTAAGTTTCCTATTCACATTAGACAGCAGTCTGAGGCTATTTGATAAAACAATCCTTGGCTATTTCATAACTGCCTCATAAAATGTCTCAATATCTGAGAAAAAAGAGAAGCTCAAGGCAAAGACATTTTGAAAATATAGGTTTTAACCAGAATCTGTATGCTAAGTAAACATCCTCTAGTGTTCAGTCAGAAAGACTTGCTGCTGTGGCATTTGGGTCTTAAAATAACAAGACAAAGATCTCCATGCAAACGATAAATGATATCGAAAAGTTTCTTATCAAAAGAAAATGTTTTCTGAAGGAATTTATGTGGGAAAAAGCTTTACATTAAAGCCCACTTAATACATTGTAAAAACAGTGGTAGCTTTAAATTTGGGACTTAGCAACGAGAACATGCTAAGCAGTATTATTTGTTTTGCGACTATGTTCTCTTTTTACAAATTGCAAATTAATTTTTTCTGTTAAGTACCCTTTTTTTGTCTTGTTTGCTTTGCTTTGTTTGTAAATATGACTACTGTCAGTTTTTGGCTTTATGGCAGAATATCAAATTCTAGATGAACTGACAACCTGGCAGTCAAGACATTGGAGAGCTTCCCCTTTAAAAAAACATATTAAATTTTTAACATTGTACCACAATATGATACTGTCATATTCTAAAATATACATATATATTTTAACATGTACTTGATCTAAATCTCCCAAAGGGCATACATTCTCCTCTATAAATGAGATTGCATATGAATTGGGAACCTCAGCTTGATTTGTGCAGCCCAGCTAACCACAGAAGATAAACACCAGCCCTGTTATAATTCAGTATGCAACTGAGCTAGTCTTCCCCCACAGCAGAGGGAAAAAAAAATCTCTCTTATTTTCTAAAGTTGCCCATCTCTATCCATCTCTCTCGAATTGCCACAATTGCCCAGATAAAACATTTGAGAGGACGTCAGCTTTAATTAACGTAACATGACCTGATCATTTCCACAGTTAAGAATAAAGAAGTTGGCATTCTTTAAATCCAAAACTCAACCTGGAGATTATGCTAAATTGCTTCATTCATAGTCCACACTCCTCCGCTCATGTCAGAAGGACAGCATTTGTCCCCTCTAGTGATAAACAAATTATACATGAAATCAATTCCACTTCACAATCATTTTCCCTATTGGGCATTATCTTTCCTTCCCTGCTCCCTCCAGTTAAGCCCGCATCCTGTAACTTGCTAATGAGCTGGGGGCTTTCTGTTCCAGGTGGCACCCCCTGCCTCGAAGTCGCGACATTTCCCATTTCGAATGCTGCTGGCATTTTTCGACAGCTCCTGCTAACTAGCCTTTTTGACCTGCACTAAGAGGAACTCATCTGATCGAATCCTCTAACCTGCCAATCATTCCAGCAAATGATCTTCACAGTCACTCCCAAGGCAGGAATGGAGGGGAATTAAAAAAAAAAAAGAAAAGCAAGTGAGAGAATGAGGTAGAGTAGGCAAGCCGCTGCCTCTGCAGCTACCTAATGAGAATACTCTAAGTCTCTGAGGCAGCTGAAACACTGAAAAACTGGTGGGAAAATCAGGACACAACCGAATGCCTGGCTCTGTAATTACTGATTTCTTTCCATCCTGAGATCATTTTGAGAGCAACACCTCTGAGATGTGCCAGTTTCTAAAGAACAAGAATACCCTGCCTTACGTAGAGAAAATAGATTTATTTCTCCTGCCATTATCAATATGCAATTCTCATAATCCCATTCTGTCAAACAGCATCCTTTGCAGAATTAATTATATGCTATAAGCTCATTAAGTGTGCATTTGCAACTAGGGATGATTATAATATTTGCCACAGTGAAGAAAGGAATCTATCTTATTTCCAGGCATATTTTAAATGTTGCCACCATTTAGGGCTGTTGATTTTTATACGTTCACATAAAAACAAACAGGTATGGTAAAGGTTGGTATTGGGCTCAGGGAGGATTAAATTCTTGATGCTGACAAAATAGGATAATCTGGGCCTTTTAAGTTTATGGAGGTAAAATAATTATATATTTTTTTCTTCCAGGTTTTTCTTGCCTGTACAGAACTGGTTTATTTAATTACATTTAAACTTAGTGGGTCCCCAGTGCCTAAAATGACCCAATTACTTTAGGAAGAATGCTCTAGGAAATGGTTAATTTGGCCATGGATCACAATTCTAGGTATCTTAATATGGAATAGATTTGTTGACTAAGGGATTATACGATATAATTATGTGTTATCACCACAGCACTGTATGTAGTAGTGCAAAATAAATATTGTACATAATTTAATTGCACATGATAATCACACATCTTTCCCAATTTATAGTAATTAGGCCAACAGCACCATTTAGAGTAATTATTATATGTAATTGAGGGCATTTTACTAGTTACATTGAAAATGATACTCCAGATCAGTTAAAAATCCAAGGGCATATATAATGCAAATTACATTAAAAGAATGGTGATAATTTAAATGGGAAAAGTTCACCCAAGTATGGAAGTTAACACCGAAGTATCTGATTCTATATTTAACAGATGTGGTCATATTTACTTTGAGATAAACTTTCCATCAATTTCTGTAACTTTTGATTATTTTTGTTTTAGAACTTGTACATTATTTTCTTAGGTAGAAAACAAATCATTTGAATAATCTATGATGTTATCCTAACAATTCAAGGACTGTTGAAAAATCATTCTGTCTGTCTGTGTGAGTGTGTTGAGACAGAGAGGGAGAGGGTGTGGGGAGGGAGAGAGAGAGTTGTTAGAGGAAGCAGCTATCTTAAATTCCAAAAGGGACTCAGTAAATTATTCATTTGCACAACCAATTTGATGTTCTTAAAAGCTTTATTCAGAGAAGCATCTCAGAGTATTGCAACCATTTTGTTAAATACACTTGTAATAATTTAGCTAAAATGTTTAATTTTGTTAGAACTGAAATAGATCCAGGTTGTGGATTTCATTACATTTGCTATCTGTCTAGAATTTTAATGTGCCTAAGGACCTGAAGCCCTGGTTTTCGTTCCAGGGCCCCAGTTTCTATCCCTCCCTGCTCCCAACTCCTCATTTCTACCCAGACAAAGCTCCCATGTGAGGAATATTCCAGGAGGAGTGATGAGCGCCCGCCCGTGGGACAATGGGAGTAGTTTTGAGCTTCTTTCTGCCTTCCCTTCTCGACATTGTCATTTAGACATTGTCCTCCATGCATTCAAATGTCATCCCAGACCATCAGCCCACTTCAACTGAAACAGTCTCCTTTTATGCTCAGACACTTCTTAGAGATCGCAGACCACAAAGACTGTCTAGTGGGATTCAGCTGCTATCCTGGTATTAATAATACAATACAGTGCATTTAGGGCAAAGACGATTCCCTCTGTATCCCAAATTCATCAGAATCAACCTTAAATGAAAAGGAAAAATAGAGCACCCAAACTGATTATAACTACTTGCTATATGTGAACAGTTTGGCCAAGCATTGCAATAGATTTCTTGCTTACTAGCCCTACCACATCTTGCACCCACTATGTATAAGAAAGCTTCCCTCACGTTGTGCTGCTGGCTAAATAGTCCCTAAGTAATTTGGGTTTTAAAAAGGCAGAAGATTCAAGTTGCAGTGCAACTTTCCCCCATAACTTGAAAACTCCTCTGAGCTGAAAATGCTAAATTACAAAAATATAGTCAATTTTCAAGGATCCATGGATGGATGAATCAGTTTGTAAAGCATCAAACCAGTTTTTTCTCTTTTAGCCATTTTTTTTCTTTTAAAAACCCTCAGAGAAGGGAAAAGGGAAAGCAAGGACAAAAATGTATTATTATTTTTAGTTTTCAAATATTCTGAATTTCTTGCTTTTAAGGGTAAAGGGAAGGGTAAAGGGAAGGGGCATCATGTATGCAACATACTTGGTTTAGAAAAAAAAGTGTGTGTGTATACATACACACACTATATATGTAATAGGGAGACAGAAACATATGTGGAGAAAATGAATGATAAAGCAAATGTAGCAAATGTAGTAAGTAATATGCTAATTTGAGGCACCTGGGTGAAGGGTATCCAGAAATTCCTGCAACTTTTCTGTAAACTTGAAATTCTGTCAATATAAAATAAATACTTTAAAAATACACTTTGAATGAAGCATGATGCATTTAACTTTATTTCCATTTTGCTTGGTGACAAACGCTGTATGCAAGTATTCTGATTAGGTAGTAAAGGTCTTACAGTCCTTTGCTGACCCATTCATGGGATTGGGAGGGGCAGAAGGAAAGAGAAGGTGGAAGGAAAGAGAAGGGAGAGGGAGGAGAAAAGAGAGAAACTTCCTTAGCCTCCTGTTTGGCATCAGAGTTTAAAGGAGATAACAGACTCTCCAGGCTAGAGGGAAAGTTAAGGAAAGGGAGGGTGGGCTGGGGTGGAGAAACTAAGCAACATTCCAGCCACTTCTCTATGGGGTATTCATAATATGCATTATGCATTTGTGGTTTGAAGCGCTGTCATTTTCCCAAATAGCATGTGTTTTTCATCTGTAGCAATGTGGGTAATGACAACAAACTGGAATTCTTTCCCATAAAACCTGTGAGGAGCACTAAGGTTTGTTACAAAATTAGGCAGCAGAGATAATAAAACTATAATTGTCTGATAGGGAAAAATTGCAGAATCATGCAGAAAACAGGACTTCTTGCAGGAAAAAATATATATACCTTCACGTTACTAAAAGAAAGTTAGATTCAACACTTGAATTTCTTATATCCTGGAAAGGAGTAATGGGTGTTATCTCTTGTGTCTAGAGTTGAGAAAACGCAACATGTAAAAAGAACTTTAGTTGATAGTTGAAAATATCACACAACGAGGATGCTATTTACTCCATGAAAATTGGAGTTTCTCTCTGTAATTGCCTATTTGTTCCCACTGCCAGTCAAGGTGCCTTTCAGTTTCTACAGGATGCTTAGCTGAAGCTTCAGAAACTGCTACCATTGCCCCCTTCTGAGGGTTCTTTGAAAAAAGGCTGCCAGTTCAGAGCTCAGCTGCCTGGAGCAGGACTCAGGGCCTGACCCAGAGGTGGTCTACCATCGGCAGGCACCATATATGGGGGTGGCTGACACAACAGCCTTGCTCCAAGGGGTGCTCTCTACTTCATGATGATGGCTACACCAATCAGAGCTGCTCCCGGGATGGGGTGGGGTGGGGTGTTGAATCTGAATCTACTAGGCAACAGACTGTACCAGAAATAGAAGAACAAAGAGAAACAACAGTAAGGATCCACAAAAAAGGAGAAATGTGTTGGAAGAAGCCATGAGGTGAAGAGAAGGCAAAAGCAGTGTTAGTGCAGAGACAGAAAAAGTGTGGCGCCACAATGGCAGAGCACGGAGGAGAGCGACGGATGACTGTTTCCTAGGGAGCAGTTACCAGAGCTGAGCTGATGGTTGGGAAGGCAGATGGAGTAAAGCTACAGGTGGATTCTGACTGACGTTCCAGTCTTCATGAAACCTGGCTGTGTAGTTACTGAGCTGTCGACCTGTTCTTCTTACTTCCTGGAGCAGTCTCAACCCAGGCCACTGCTGAAACCTGATTGAGTTTCCTTTCCCTGCAACCTGAAAGACGCCATCACCTGCTTTCCTGTGGGCACCAGGCATGAGGTATCTCCACTGTCATTCTCAGTTTTCAGCCTTTGTCCCTCTCACTTTGCCACCTGCCTCTTTCTTCCCTTGGGTTTCTCCTCACACACTTCGGCCTTCTCTTAAAGTGCACATAATCTAGAACTGAAACGTATTTTCCTTGAATTCAGTTTAACGTTTCCAATTCTTCTTTTAAAAGCACGTAGTGGAGATTATCTACACCATCACCGTCCAGGAGAACATTCTGCGAAGATGGGAATGTTCTATATCTGTACTGTCCAGTGCAGTGACCACTAGTCACGTGTGGCTACGGAGCATTTGGAATGTGGTACTAGTACTGAGAAAATGAGTTTTTTATTGTTTGCCTGTCTCCAGGCCTACCCCAAATAAGTTGATCATCTCACTTCATAAACATAGAATTCTCAAGGCAAGGAGAGGGACTCTTGAATAGTTACTGAAGGATTTCTTTACAGGTGATTTAAGGTTACCTGCATCAAAATCCCTCAGCGTGCTTAAAGATGCAGATTCATGGGCCCCAGGAATCTGGATCCTGAGGGATTCCAGAGGGGCTTTGGCACCCCAGGGTGTGAGAAGCACCACGCCGCTGAGAACTCAGCTGCCAATGCCAGAGTGTCTGAAGCATCAATGCATTATGTGCTGCCTGGGATTAAAAAAAAACAAAAAAACCCCAAAAAACAAACTCCTTTTGTCTTATTTAACAAAAAGTTTTGGAGCAATGTATTTATTCTGCTCTGTTTACCTAATGGCTTACTTTTAGGAAATTTTACTTTGATGACTGAGTCAAGTAGATAGAGTCTACCACATTTATTTTTCCTCGTCGTACAGTATCTAAATAATGTTGATCAGCAAAGATAATATGCTGAAAGGTAGGGAGAGGGTTTCCAAGATATGCAAGCAGTTAACTTCTTGACTTGAACCAAATAAAATTCCTTCATGTACTAGACAGATATTTGAATTTAATAGAGTCTGAAGACCAATTGGTTCATTGAAGAGAGAAGGCCCATAATGCGCATATACCATTTCAGAAAAATTATAAAACAGATGTCTAAAAGACGAGAGCACATTCTTATTTATCCTTTGTATTCAGAAAAAGAAGGAGACAGAGCAACCCTGCACTCCCTGTCTCAATTTAGAAAAAAGGAAAAATTAAACTCAACATAGGGGTGTGTTTGGTATCTCCGCACGCAATATAAGTTATACCAATGGATGTGAAATTCAATATAGCTTCTGGCCTTTTCCTTGGGGAAAATTTCTATGCACATTTAAGGCTCTCTCAGTCCTTGTGAGGGCCTTACCCTTCAATGCTTATAGGAAGAGTGGTAACAATCTATACAATCTTTAATCTAGTAATATCTTTAGAGAATAACGAAAGGCAGGAAGCACAATATTTTGATCATCCAGTGTGGCCCCTATCCCATTTATAACTTAGGTGCTTATGGTTGTATTTTCATTTAAAGCCAAAATTGCTTTCCACTGCAAAGCAAACTGCATCTCATTAGCCTTTCCACTAAGGCCAATTTATGCAAATCCAGCATTATTAACTAAATAATTGAAGTGAACCTAGCATGAAAGTATAGAAATAATTTGGTATTGAGGTATGGGAGAAAATTAGGACTTGAAGCACCCCTGCCTGCTCAGTCTTCATTATCTCAATAACAGAAATGATATTAGGCATTTTCCACATTAATCTCTGTGTAACTCCCCAAAGAGAGGTGGGTAAAGTGTTAGCAAATGGTCTTAGCCTCTTTGAGCCTCCAAACCTTTCCCCTTCCCTCTCTCCTTCCTAATCTCTCTCTGCTGTGCAGAACTGGGATATTTAGGGTAAGTTTAAGATGCTGCAGCCTTCTCTAAGCAGTTAATTAATTCAACAATAACAAAATCAAAGTCTAGGGAATAAGATGTTTTTCTCCATGAATACACTTACTTTTTGCTCCAAAGTGAGAGACTTTTGGCTGTATAATCTCTACACTTTTACATTCAGATATTGGTCAGAAGAAAAGGCCATTGCATAGACTGTATTAGGCCAACATATAGGCTATATTATATATTTATTATATATTTGACCTCTAGGAAAGCCCAGTTTGATTTAAAAAAATACAGCTCACAAAGACGAGGAATTAAAATGATTTCTTTTTCTGCTAACCAACAGACAACACTTAACATCCAGCTTCCCTGCAGCTTTTCTGAGAAACAGTTTGACAAAAAGAAAGAAAAAAGAAAAAGAAAAATTTAGATGTTACCTTAATGGTAATGTTGAATTGAACTGAGGGACTTGGATTTGGAAAAAAACAAAAAACCAATAACAAAAACACACATTGCAAGAACAACTAAAATATAAAAGCTGTAAAAGTTGATGTGAAAAAAACAAAACGCATCAAGAAAACATTTGTCTGGTTAACAAATAATTCCACCGTGAAGATATAACCTTAAATTTAGTTAAAAAACAACTTGCTAAGAAAGTACATTTTTGTAAAGGCTTCGAATACTTAACAGTTGCAGTTCTGAGCACCTTTATAAAATCCCTTTTCAATGAGCAATTTCTCTGTCCTTATCGCCAACGCTTCTACCCTGTGAGCGTGATTTTGGAGGAATAACGGTCCTGAAACATGTTTTAGTGGCTTCCACTGCCAAGCTCAGGTCAGAGAGGTCTCAAAAGAGTCCAGAAAAAAGTACATACCCGCTGCGGTTGAAATTTAGGCTTGCTTGTGTGCATGTGTAACATGAAGCAGCAGCACAAATAACATTCACTTTTTGTTTTGTTCTACTGAATAGGCTAAGGGATTTGTAAAGCCAGTGGGTAAGGCAGGTTAAATTCTTTAAAAAGCATATCCTGCCACCCTTATGAACTTAAAGCCACTTTCAGAGCCAGGGAGTAACTGGTTAAAAACTCAGTCCCAGTGTTTGACCAACTGAAAATCAGATTGGAAGCACAAATGCTATCGAGTAAGGTTGTGCTTCTAAGTAACCTTTAATCCAATAGGAAGAAAAATTAACCTGAAGGATGAAGAATCTTACTTTTAACTACAGAGTGGCAAGTTTAATAGTAACATCTTCTGACTGATCTTTCATCTGGGGATCTTTATCTCTAAATCATTCATAAATCACTGCCATGTTCCTGAGCAGCTAAAATTGGCCCCTACATCGAGCGTGTACAAAAGCTAAGTCCAGAAATACTTCATGATACTAGCGAATCACCCACAAGACAATGTCAACATCGTGTCGGCGATGTCAATTTAGCCTGTTACCGTATTTTCAATTGAGAGGCAGGAAGCAGCTGAAGGCAGAATAATCCTATCCACTATATCCATGGAATATAAGCCCTCTCTCACTTGGAGGTGGAGTGGACATCACCTTCCAAGTCCCCTCAAGATGGGGGGAGGAGATGTGGACTAGAGTGGACTTGGTGGTGTTCTGTTGTAGACATATTGTGATTCAAGCAATGGAAGAAATTGTAACAGTGAGGTGGAGCTGGTGGCCACTGGACATTTTTGGGGCAGGGAGAGGAGGAGCAGTTGAAATACTCGGACTTTTTTGGGACTTTGGGGGTTGTCCTGAGTGGCAAAGCAGCGACAAATGTAGGCCATTTTCCATCAGAATATACCATGCAGAACTGGGTGGGAGAGAGTGTGGTCTGTGATGTGAACTGTGGTGTATGCTCGGTGGCAAGGCCCCAGGATGTGTATATCCATTGCGGGTGTAGTACCACACAGATGGGGAATGGTTGTGTGGGGTGTTGTTGGGGGTGTGGGCAGTGGGGAGCATGGGAATCCCTGTAGTTTCTGAGTAATATTTAGGTAATCTAGGCACCTTTATAAAATGTATATAT
>JAQZBX010029206.1:0-27393 GCA_029593785.1 Cabassous unicinctus
GAAATCAGTGGAATCATACTACCTGACTTTAAAACATGCTACAAAGCTACAGTGGTCAAAACTGCATGGTATTGGCACAAGGATAGACATAGTGACCAGTGGAACCAAACTAAGAGTTCTGATATAGATCCTTGCATATTAGCATCAACTGATATTCGACAAGTCCACAAAGCCAATTCAGCTGGGTGAGAATGGACTCTTCAACAAATGGTGCTTGGAGAACTGGATATCCAAATCCAAAAGAATGAGAGAGGAACATAATCTCATGCCTTATACAAAAATTAATTCAAGATGGATCAAAATTCTACATATAAGAGCCAAGACCATAAAGACTTGGAAGGTAATGTAGGGAAGCATTTACAGGATCTTGTAATATGAAATGGTTTTATGAACTTCACACCCAAAGCACAAGCAGTGAAAGAAAAAATAGATAAATGGGACCTCCTCAAAATTAAAAACTTTTTCACCTCAGAGGATTTTGTCAAGAAAGTGAAAAGGCAGCCTACTCAATGGGAGAAAATATTTGGTAACCATATACCTGAAAGGGGCCTGTTGCAGTTTGGCAGTTTGATGTAATTATGAATTCCAAAAATAGATATTGGATTATGCTTGTAAACTGGTCTGCTATTATGGGCGTGATTAAGTTATGATTAGGGTGTTAACTGGGCCATGTCAGCAGGGCGTTGAGCCCCACCCCTTGGTGGGTGGGGAATAAAATATAAGAGGCATGGCAAAGAACAGTGTTGGAACAGTTTTGAGTTGCAGTTTTTATGTTGGAGTTCTGGTGAGGAGGGAGAGAAGGTCCCAGGATAGAGACAAGCCATTTGCCTGAGAGTTCACAGCTGGTCTTGTGGAGAGAAGCAAAGCCTAGATAGCCTCATAGTCTACAGCTGACCTTGTGGAGGAAACAGTGGAGCTAAGCCCAGAGAGAAAGGCAGCCCGAGGAAGAGAGGAACCCAGGAAGCCTGAACCCTGGCAAACGTCGGCAGCTGTCTTGCTCCAACACGTGGCAATGGACTTTGGTGAGGGAAGAAACTTACACTTTATGGCCTGGTAACTGTGGACTTCTACCCCAAATAAATACCCTTTATAAAGACCAACCAACTTGTGGTATTTTGCATCAATGCCCCTTTGGCTGACTAATACAGGGCCTAATATGCTGCATTTATAAAGAAATCCTACACCTCAAAAATAAAAAGCCAAACAACCCATATAAAAAATGGGCAAGTGATTTGAATAGACACTTCTCCAAAGAAATACAAATGGCTAAAAAGCCCCTGAAAAGATGCTCAACATCACTAGCTATTAGAGAAATGCAAATCAAAACTACAATGAGGTATCATCTTATACCCATTAGACTGGCGGCTATTAAAAAACAGAGGACTACAAGTATTGGAGAAGATGTGTAGGAATGGGAACCCTCACCCACTGCGGATGGGAATGTAGAGTGGTGCAACCATTGTGGAGGACAGTTTGTTGGCTCCTCAGAAAATTAACTACAGAACTGCCATATGATCCAGCAATTCCACTGCTGAGTACATGCTGAGAAGACTTGAAAGCCATGACACGAACAGATCTATGCATACCAATATTAATAGCAGTATTATTCACTATTGCCAAAGTTGGAATCAAGCCAAATGCCTTTCAAAAGATAAATGGATAAACAAATTGTAGTATATACAAACAATGGAATATTACTCAGCTGTAAGAAGGAATACAGTATTAACACGGGATAACATGGATAAATCTTGAGGACCTTATGTTGAGTGAAGCAAGCTAGGCACTGAAGGACAAATATTATATGACCTCATGATATGAATTAGGCAAACTGAAAGACTCACAGAGCTCGTGCCTGGAAGAGAGGTTTTCAGGAAATAGAAAGGGAGAAGACTGTGAGCCAATGCCCATATGAGCAAAATAAGTGTGTAGTTATGCAGTGGAGGGACATGACAGTGGTGCAGTGATACTATTGAGTTAGGCAGTGCAGGTATGTCAGGGAGATAGTGTGTGGAGGGGGTGTTGGACTGTCCTTGGAAGTGGGGGAAGGGTTGGGGGAGGGACCAGGTGAACACTGGGGATTGGTGGGTACGTGGTTAAAACTACAATGTTGGGAATGCTCTTTTGGCAATAGGGCAAGGTAAGATTACTGGTTTAGGGTGCTGGATGTGGGGGACATTCAGGACAGGGTGCACCAGGGGCAGACTTCTAGGGAGTGTGTGAGTGTTTATCTTGACATAGTATGGTATATCAGTGGGTGGAGACCCATATAATGAATGGGAAAGTGTTGGACTCCCATCCTGGGAAGGCCTGCTATGTTCCCAAATAGAGGGGCAGAAGTCTCTAGAGAGCATGGGCGGTGCTCAATAGGGGAGGACAGACCAGTGTGTAAAGACCTCAGTGTTGCAGGTAACTATGAATCTAGTCCTGCAAAGAGTGAAGCCTGGTGGTTGCCATGGATCCCAAGGAAAGGGGCAAGGAGGAATAGAATAAGTAGAAAAGGAGGCATTTTGAGGGTGATGAAAGTATTCTACATGATCTTACAATGATGGATACAGGCCATGTTAAGTTTCATCAATATTTATAAAAGTGTATGGTCCAAAATGTAAACCATAATGTAAACCACTGACCATGGTTGGCAGAGATGTTTCAATATTTGTACATCACTTGTAGCAAATGTACCATCCACATATAAAATGTTATTAATCGGGGAAGGGGGAAAAGGGGGAGGATGTTGGATAAATGGAAGTCCCCTATATATATGTTTTTTTTTGCTTTAAACATTTTTTTATTAGAAAAGTTGTAGATTTCCAGAAAGATCATACAGAAAATCATCCCATATACCCACCCCCATTTTTAACATTTTGCATTAGTGTGGTACCTTTGTTACAATTAATGAGAAAATATTGTTATAATTCTACTATTTTTAATAACTCCCTTTCAAAATCAAAAAATTAAAATAGAAAAATGCTGTGACTTTGCTGTGAAGTTTTGCTAAAACTTCTTTGAAGACAAAATGAAAATAGTAAGACATGGGGGGAATAAATGGAAGAAAATGTCACTGTACATACAGGACAATAGATCTTAGACTGATGAAAAGCAAAATGTCAAAAAACATTTTTTTATATTTTTTCATTATTTTTTATTATCCCTATTTTTTTATTTTTAATTTTTTTTGTATTTTATTTCCTTTTAAAAACCTATCATTATTATTTATTTTCTTATTAATTGTATTTGGTTATTTTTGAAGAAGTTTTGGATCACAAAAGTGTTACAACTGTCGCAGGGGAGGACCATTTGTGTGGGGTATCAGTGATGGGGAATATATGGGAGGAGGTTCACCTGGTCATACATATAAGGCACATAAATATGTTTAAATGTTCATGTGGCATTGTCACGGTGGTTGGAGATTCACACAATAACTGAAGGAATATTGCATTCCCATCCTGTGGAGCTCTTCCACATTCTCTGATGGAGCAGCAAGAATCCCCCAAGTACAGAGGCAATGGCTAGTGAAGAAAGATGGTTCCATTGATGGGCCCTTGATACTGATGACTGTGCTTATGAATTGTTACTCTTGAAATTAATCTTAGCATAGTATTATAGAGTGCTTAAGCATTACTTCCTGAGAGTCTCCTGGTTGATCACATGTGGCCTCTCTCTAAGCCGAACTCAGCATATAAATGCAATAACTTCCCCTCAGCATGTGACATGACTCCCAGAGATGAACCTCCCTGACAATGAGGGATTACTACCAAGCACCAACTAGCAATGCAACTGGAAAAAGATCTTGATCAAAAGGGGGAAAGGTAAAGACAAATAACTTTACATGGCTAAGAGACTTCAACGTGAGTCAAGAGATTATTTCAGAAGTTACGCTTATGCATGTCTCAGCAGGATCTCATTGACTATCAAATTAGACACTATCCCAAATAGCAAGGGCTCCTGAGGTCTCTGGAGACACCCAGGCACTATGGTCAGGGCAGATACCTCGTGAGTTTGGTGCCTTGCTAGTGGGCCCTACTTTGGAGTTTGTGCTCCCCATATGACAAAATTGGACTCAGTTGTGGTTTCCCTACACATGGCTCTTCTGTCCCTTCTTTTTGAACCTATAGTTGGTGCTGGTGTGGTAGGTGTACATCCAAGAGACTTGAATCTTTGAACTGTCCATGTGCCAGCTGGTCTCAGAGCCTCAATGGAGTTGCAACACCTACTCTCCAGTTCATTGGACTTACCCAGGACAACTAACAAGTAGGTGATGATGGACAACCACCAAACCAAGGATCCAAGACAGTCTACAACTACATGCAAAAGAGTCCCATCCATTGGCCATATGGAACTGATGTCCCTTCTCAACTAGAGGTGGAGTGGGCATCACCATCCTAGAACCCGCAGGATTGGGGAATGAACTATGGACTAGAGTTAATTTACTGCTATTCTACTATAAACTTATTGTAACTCTAGCAATGGAAGAACTTATATCACTGATGTGGAGGCAGTGGCCACTGGAGGTTCTGAGGTCAGGGAGAGGGAAAAACAGGTGTAATACAGGGGCATTTTTGGGATTTGGGAATCATCCTGAATGACATTGCAAAGAATGATATAGGCCATTATATATCTTCCCATAATCTACGGAATTGTGTGAGAGAGTGTAAACTACAATGTAAATATATTCCATGTTTAGTACCAATGCTCCAAAATGTGTTCATCAATGCAATGAATGTACCACAATTTTATTATGTGTTGTGAATTTTTTATCCTTTTAACAACTTGTCTTTTCACTATCTTTATGGTGTCTCCTGATGAACAAATATTATTAGTTTTAATCCATCATTTCCCCAATAATCTACAAAACCAGATACGCCATTTATCAACCCTCCATATTTGCAGGGAATGGTTTCTCCAGGTTCAAATTTCCCCAATTATTTTAAAAGTATTTTTGACAACTACTTTTTCCATTCCATCTTGGGATTCAGTCATAAGATTCCATTTCAAATTTAATATTCTTGGGATCTTCTTGGCATTTTATTTTATATTCCGAATTCCTAATAAAATAGTTTTTCTATAGTATTATATTTGCTTTATCTTATAATAGATTTAAAGTGATTTTCAAGTTACAATTCAAATATAATTTTGATAAGTCTACAGAGTGAAGCATAAATATTTTTTACAATTCTTTTTTTCCTTAAAATATATTCCCTTAAGAATACATAGTCAGAGTGCTTTTTTCAAGTATCACTTACATATTTTATCTGGGTAATTATAATATGAATTTAAAATAGAGTTATTTTTATATTTTTGTTCAACTATATGGTCTATTTTTTAATGACTTAATGTTATGTATATTATGTAAAATATTTAAATGCATTGATTATAAAAATAATTGTTAGAGATATCCCTTTAGAGATTTGCAATGATTAACAGGTCATAAGACCATGACTCAACTCCCTGGTGACATAAATTGAAGAAAAGCAGCCTCCAGACATAACTGATTAAGCAAGCCATAGCCTATAGGCAGGTCATCCCCTCCCAAGAATAAACAAAATGGAGCAGATAAGGACCATCACCCCCTCTGGGCCCAAGCACCACCAACTTCTCCCACATTCAAAGATCTCCTAGTCTACTTTCCCCTGGCCATTTAGCTCCAGGCTGTACTCAGTTTCCCCCTTTGCCTATTGAAGTACTGTATAAAGCCATATCCACCACCCTCTGGGGGTGGGCTGAAGTCTATTCTTCAGTCCCCCTCTACTAGGAGAGCTTCTCAATAAACTTCCTGCCTGCAATTTTCAGTCTCTGTGTCCCAGTGAGTGCTGTTTTTCTCTAACAATAATATAAAAAGTTATATGTATAAAAATCTTACTCCATTCACTTTCTCCTCAAACTCTTTCTCACTCACCCCTATAGTAATGATTGTATTCCGTTTCTGGTTTATCTTTCCCTTAAATCTTATTTTTAAATATATTCAGAAAGGTAAGATAAGATTAGATAGATAGATAATAGATATAGATATCATTATTTCACCTTCTTTCTTATACAACAGGTTGAATACTGCATGTTTTTTCCTTAAAAATGGACTTTGAATATCACAATTCTTAAAGTCCATCCACATTTCCTCTTTTGTCCTCCCTTCCTTCCTTCCTTCCTTCCTTCCTTTCTTCCTTCCTCCCTCCCTTCCTTTCTTCTTCCCTTCCTCCCTTCCTCCCTTCCTCTCTTTCTTTCTTTTCTTTACACTTGCAAACTGCAAATTCACAATGCAGTATATTCAATTGTGTTATTTTTATCATAGTTAATTCATTTGGCCTTTGATAGGCATAACATATAGATAGATAGATAGATATAAGCATGTATCATTTAACACAGCATTTCCAAACTTGTTTGAACACAGAATAATATTTTTTAAGTCTTGCCAAACCTATAAATTTCATTTTGGATAGTATTCCTCAAAATGCACAATTTTGCATTCATTGTACAACTCTTTTCTGATTTACCTTCTGTCTCTCCTTTTCTGGCCATTGAATGATTAATTTCATTCACTACCAATTAGTGGGACACCTACTATGTGTCAGATAACCTTATGGTTTCTGGTTATACAGGGTGTTAAATGTAATAAAAATATTTCTCTTCTCATGAACTCAATTCCAGGAAAGGGAGGCAGTAATTAAGCAGATAATTGTAAAATTAAAGGTAGCAGTTAAATCATGAAATGTTTTTTGAATAAGAAGTATAGAGTGCAATTCAACATATTTATAACTGAGGGTTTGGGGAAAGCTTCACAGAGCAAGTAATATTTAGTTTGACACTTGGATGGTGAATAATAATACATAGTTTTGGAAGTTGAAAAGGCCACTTTGGGTCAAAGGAAAAGCATGTAAACATACCTGAGACATGAAGTAGTGCAACTAGATGGTTGAAAACCAGTGGAGCCTTTACATGCATGTGAATGAAGGCTGCGCTAAAATGGAGGGTAGAGGACAGAACATTGAAAGGAAGAGACTGCATCATGCAGTAACTATGAGCACAGATGCTAGAATCTGACAGCCTTGGTTCAAATAACAACTCTGCCACTTATTAGCTAACATTACTTAGATAATTTAATATTTAATTTCCCCTTATTCAGTTTCCCTGATTATGCAATGGGGATAGTAATAGCATCAATTTCACAAGGTTGTTGAGAAGATCGAATCTCTTAATATGCCTAAAGCATTTAGAAGACTCCATAAACATACTAAGCATCACTTGGGAATTTAAGTAAAATAAAGGCATGGACTTAATGGCAGCCTTGATTAAGTAATTTTAATTTCTCTTCCAATCAATGAAACTCACTGAAGTGATGTTTTCAGTTGCTTATTTGTTTGTTCATTAGTTTTTAATCCGTCCTCTGGTAGAAGTGTAGAGGATGAATAGTGAGGGAAATGAGTGGCTACAAAAAGACTAGTTAAGTATCTGATTTCAGGGGTCTAAACTAGGGTCAAAATGGATTACCCTATCGTGACAGTGAGAACAGACAGAAGTGAAAAACTGAAGAAAACACTTGGTGTAGATGGTGCATAGAGTATAATGGAGAAGGAAATATCAGAAATTTCTGCTATTTTTAGAGTGGATGGTCATAAAAAATAATTAAGATAGGAAATGCTGGATGAAGAGCAGCATTGCAAAGATGTTGGAGAATTAGATCAGAAGTTTAGGTTTGCACAAGTTTTAATAGTGTTGGAAAATATCTGAGTAGCTATTTAGAGCAAACATTAGATAAACAAGCTTGAAGCTCAGTCAGTGGACAGCTCCATTCTAGATATTTGGATAGATATGTATGTATGTTATGTGTTTGTTTGTGTGTGTGCATGTGTGTGTATTTGGAATCTAACAGCAAAGAGTTGAAAAATGAATCTATGGGAATAAAATTAATTTCTAGTGGAGGGGGGAGATTGTGAAGAAGGGCATTAGAGTGAAAGAATCAATTGATTAATAGAGGAAGTAGCAATAATGACCTGTAGAAGTAGATGGTGATGAAAATAAAACACTACCAATCTGCCCTGTTTTGTGATTTTTCTTGACTGCATTGATGCAAGCATGGACTAGACAATGAGTACTTTACCTAAGCTTGTTATTAAAGAATAGGGAAAACCTTTTGTAATTATTGCTAGGAATGATTAATATGAATGGTTGATGGAATATAAGATAAATAGTGTGGGGAAGTATACATAAGGGAATGTATATGAGTACAGGGAGAAAGTTGACAGTCTATTAAATGCAAGTTCTGGGTAAATCCAAGAGCAAACATACATGTCACTAAAACAAAGAGAAAGAAAGAATAAACAAAAGATAATTTTTTAATTAACTAAGGCAAAACCTTATTGTAAATTCTTTCAGATTCTAGAATCTTCTAGACTCATCATAGATTATATTTTAATCTACTTATAGATAGAATAGCAATCACCTTAATTAAAAAATTACAAGTATTAGAAGTACATCATTTCATGGTTGAAATCCAGCTGGTTGTATTTTAATAATCATTAAGCACACACTTAAAAAAGATGTACAGCCCTAAATAATATTGAAGTGTTTTTTTATAACAGTAGAAAAAGGGAAACAGCAGAAAATCTAATGACAATATGGTATTGATCATATAAATTATAATAAATTAAAGTAATATAAAAGGATAATTGTCCCTTTTTTCATTTTATTGAAATTAATTACTTGAAGTCACACACACACTCAAACACACATACTATCCACTTAAATGTTACCTAATCAGAGTTTAGATGGTCCTCATTCAATGACAAGAGCCATATATATATTACATGGATACTTACACAATTTAACATTAGCTAAAAAAATCTGAACATGATTAATGATTAAGATTTCCTGACTAATATTAGTTTTAGTTGAACAAAACTTTCTCATACTTGTCTTATGGCAAGTAAGAATTTCTACCATACTGGCCACCTCCCAAGATTATGCTTCTTCACTGAGATGAACATGAATTTCCTGTGGACATGAAATGTTATGATTTTGTTTGTTTGTTGCTGCTAATTGACTAATAAGGTTGAGCTAATATAATATGGCATGACAGTGGTTTATTCAGTTTTGCAATATATTTCTTTGCAGTCAGAAATTTCATTAAGCAAAAACTTAATGTCTAAAGAAAGTAAAACAATTTCCAGTTTATCAACTATCTCAGTATAAAAGCAGAAATATATTTATATCATGATTGCTAAGATACTAAGTACAAGATTCTGTAGAAATCTAGAAAATACTGTCCCCATATTTGTCATGCTCCCTTAAATGATGTGACAGTGAACCTCTCTATTAACTGGTGAATGTTCTTTAATTTGTTAGTAGCTATATAAATTCAAGCATGCTATATACAGAAACCATTTAAGATGTTTATATTGATTATATTGATCAGTTATTTAACTGACTTGGAGAAATACTTATAATGACAAGTTTAGTTTGTATTGAGAAGACACATCACAATGTCCCTATGTGTGAAATTCAACATCCAGTTGAAGACTTAAGGAATCCTAACAGAGACTATTTTAATGACTTTCAAGTATTAGCCTGGATGAAGTTCAGAAGAACATGGAGCAAATAAAAATTATCATGGTTCTTGAAGGAGAACACATAGTGAACATCTAATGAGCATGTGTGGCAAACTTGTGACCTCACTGTCGACACACCCGGAATAACAAAGTAACTGATCTTTCCACAGGCAACTAACTGTCCATGCAATGGTTTATAGTCAAATGAGAAATCACATTGAAGAGGTTCATGTTCCAGTTTTACATTATGTATGCTGCTCCATAGAGATGGATTTTAGCATATTACCAAAAACTTTTAGAAATGTTAGTGAAACCTGGAATTAGTCAACTAGTAAAAATTTTATTTCACTTCAGAACAATACAACTCCTCAGTGAAATGATAATAATGTTATTTTTCCTCCTGTAGTTAGGTGATTTTTAACTTTTTGTCATGTGGTACTCTATGAAATTTCATAATTTTGAGTAACAATTAGTCTTAGGTTAAAATAATCTTTGCAAGTCTTTCCTTGAAAATCACTGTCTATAAAATTATACAAAATGTCATAAAAACTTTTCCTCAAGTTTTCTTTTACTTTACTATGATAATATTATGCCTATACTATTATTTCTTGAACTATGTTAACATAGCCTTTACAGTTTCATAATCAGGCATTTATTGTGAATTGCAAACATAAAATGTCCACTTTTTATTCATTTCAATATTACTGACAAGAAATTACAAAGTTGGCACATAATGAAATCAGCCCAGAAAAAAAAAGATAATATAATTTAACCATAATCTCTGTCTTTAACTTAAAAAATAGACCCTAAGATGTAGTTTTGCTTAAATAATTGGAAATATATCTTTTCATGGCTAAAATCTAGTTGGTCATATTTTAACAATCAATAAATACATGGACAAAAAGATATATACCCCCAAATATTCCTGAGGTGTTTTTTAATAACAGTAAAGAAAGGAAAGAGCAGAAAAGATAAATGACAATAAGAGATTATAGAAATTATAATACATTGAAGCAAAATAAAGATGGTTGTATCTTTCTCTCATTTTTTAAATTAGCTTCCTAGTGTTACACTTATATATAAGAACAGTAAATTTGTTAGCCCTTTTTAAAACCTCTTGCTTACCACCACCTCCAAATTGTACACGTACATGCAGACTTATCAAATCGAAGAGGAAAATCCATTAATAAATGCCAGGAGAGAGAGCTAGCTAGTCTATTTTGTACATTAGCACAAAATGGTATTCATTGTTGTTTCTTCTATCAGGGTTACAGAGAATTGCCTATGAAAACTGGTCCTGCAGTGTGTAAAGCATTCATGTTCCCTGATGCCTTTGAACTGCAATGATGAGCAAGAAGGAATGGGATCCTGTAATTGGACTCCATCGCTGCAGTGCCATATGTTTATATTCCCATGTTCAGCCAAGACTACCAAGTCAAGGAGGCTGTTCTGGAGAGTTTTGATTCAGCCATCCTTTCTGCCAAGGGCCATCTCTCCAGGTTGAACACCCAGAGGCCTAGTTTCCCACCACCCTTATAGCAATTTGCTTTCCAGCCTAAGGCTTAATATAAACTATTTAAAAACCTTATACCTCAAAGGAGAAAGATTTAGTCTTTCAAATCCCTTCCTGCCAGGGGGACGCTTTACCCCTATGTATATTCCCCCAGTTCTCTACTGTAACCAGCTCTTAATAGTAAGTAATATGGTGAGGTCCCACAATGGATGACTTTATCTCAGATTTCCATAACCAAGAGTTGCTGCTCAATTGATTGTTCCCTAAACAAAAATATGTTTTAAAGTTACTTATTTCTTCAACTTAGAAGGGATGTAGTTACCAAATTTTCTCAACAGAATCAAATATCAAATTCTGTCTAACCAAGCATCTGCTTATATATATGGGAAAATCATCTGCCTTTAACACAAATGATGAAGCAGGTTTATATCTACTATCAGAAAAAATTCTCTTAGAATATTTAGTATGTAAAAGGTAGCTTGTAAGTCAGTATGTATACAAATTATTTTACTTAGATCTATAGAGTTATATATTCACAGAAAGGTATCTGAAAGTATAGTCACCAAAATGTTCACATGATGCAATTTCAGATTTTTTTCTTTCTTCTTTATAATTTTATGTACTATTTAATTTATGCACAATGAATGAATATACATACATTTCAAAACTATAACTAAAGGATTTTTATTAAATTTAAGACTGAGAGCTAAAAGTCAAAATTGAGAATATAAAATAAAAATATTTTGTTTCCCTTCATATTATGCATCTAAATCTGAATTTTTATAACCAGGCAACTCCTTAGCAAAGTCTTATAGCTTCTGCGTGAGTTTGAATAGTATAATGTATTCAAAAAATTGAATAAAATATGATGGACTTCATTGTTAAGCTAATGGTAAATTGAAAACATGGTCTCCATAGAAATAAGGGTACACAAATTTGCCTTTATCTAGCCTCATTATCTGAGGAACCCTGAAGGAAATATATGTATAAAGGAGCAAGGTAAAGAGAATAGTGTCAAAGTACTGACAAAAATTTTCTTGTTAAAATCATGCCTTAACACACACTTATTTAAAAAAAAAAAAAAGGTACAAAAACTCAATATATAAAAAGAAATCTTAGAATTGCAATATTTTACAGTAGCCATATAGAAAAGCACATTCATTTCTTTCATTCTATTTTACCAGCATCTTCTGTCCAAGGACTATGGCTGATTCTTAGAATTATAGAAATGTGCACTTGGGAATTGACATTTGATCCCAACTTCTTGATAGTTGTTCAACATTGTGATCTTGCTCTCACATTAAAAATGTTGATAACACTACTTTAACTTAGGTATTGGAAAACATACATCAATGTGGTAGGATAAGGCAAGTTAAAACCCAATTTCAGTGCAAGCATTGGCTTGAGCTTCCAGAATATTAAAACATTGAACAGAAGCAGACATACCATAGAACATAGGTTTGTCAGACGGCTGTTTGTTTCTTCATTGTTTGCATACCTTACTTTATATTTCTTCTCTCATAAAATGGACACAATAGTTAAAGGAGAGTAAAATTTGGATTTGTCAGTGAAAAAGCAAGGGTAGCAAAATGTCTAAGGTTGTTGTTGCATTTCACTTGTCTGCCTTTCCTATTGATTATATCTCTTTTTTATTTCCTCTTGTTCTTTTTATAGAGATTTAGTAGGCTTTCACCACATAGTGTTGTGTAGTCAATCCATAAAGTTTAAATCATACTGTATTAAGGATAGCAAAGAGTTTCCCAAAATTTTATTTTAAATTTTGCAATAGCTCTTCTAGAGCAGAGATCAGCAAATGTTTTCTGGGACAGCCCAATAGTAAATATTTTAGGCTTTGTGAGCCATATAGTCTCTCTTTCCAGCAGTCAACTCTGCTGTTGTAATACAAAGCAACTACAGACAATGCAGAAATGAATGAACATGGCTATGCAACGATGAAATTTTATTTTTGGACACTAAAATTTGAATTTCATATAGTTTTCACATATCATGAAATATTCTTTTTTCCCTAACTTTTGAGAAATGTAAAAACCTTTCTTAGCTCATGAGTCACACAAAGACATGTGGCAGGCCACATTTGGTCCATGAGTCATAATTTGACAACTTCTGTTCTAGATTAGTGCTTCACAATTCTGGCTTCATATTGGAATCAGGTCCTAACTCAGATCAGTTAAATCATAATCCCTGTTAGTGGGACCTCTTGGGATTTTTTATATTTTAAAATTTTCCCATCTGATTTCTGTATGCAGCCAGTATTGAGAAACTATGCTGAGAAAAAAAAGTCTTTTATCAATTGACTGATTCCCCCTCCTTTCTAATCATCCTCAAATAAAATCTTCCTCAGTTCAATTAGTATGTGTCACAAAAGTGTGAGGGAATTGAGGATTGCTCTGTTCACTCTCCAATCTTGGGATAAATAAATACTCTTCTTAAATTTACAATTTGAGGCCATGTTGAGGAATACATATCTTAGTCCAAGTGCCCTTTTCTAATAAAATGCATATCTTTCCCCAAACCCTCATCTCCTGGTTGTTTGGTGCTCAAGAAAATGTAATACCTAAAAAAGCACATTTTCAAACATAAACTGCTATCATGGTTCTTTTTCATCCTCACTTTCCTTACTGGATTTTGCTCACAAAATCTAAAAGCCATTAAATGCATTGATCCACTGCTCCTAATCTTTACTTCTTATTCAATTGTATTCTAAGATTTTCAATTTCTACCCGGGTGCAGTAAGATGCCAGCACAGCACAGAAACTGTCAAATGTTGACAACCCAAAAGACCAGCAGAAAAACCTGTTGATCAAGGAAAGCTAAGTTTATTTGATTTACTGCAATAAGAGAGGAGACTATCTTGACTGAATTGGCATAATATATCAGAAGGGTGAAGTCAAGGGTGGATATTTATAGAGTCTGAGAGACTAGGCTGGATGATTTTAAGATAAGTTTTGCAAGGTGGAAATTGAGTTGGGCTTAGAACAATTACAACAAAATAGTTTTAGATTTGTGGATATGGCAAGGTGAGGATCTTAAATCAAGTCTTGATGAGCAAATTGTTAGTTCTGATAAGTAAGCCCTTTCAGTTTTCTCCCCAGTCTTATCTTCCAGGAAAAAGAATTGCTTAGGGCAAACAACTAAGTTTCTTTACCTGGTCCCAGTATTGTTTAGCACAAGAACAGGAAAATATGTTGCTACAGATTCTCAACACAAATAGAACGGAGCAATATTCTGCTTACTTCATAAAACAACCCTTCAGAAAATCAAGTTGGCAATCCAGTTTTGAATTATTTTAGACTCTATAAATCTGATTCACAGAATCTACGGTGGCCGGGTACAAAGCACTTTTGTATTTTTAGTAATCTTTATTTCATGTTGTAAAGTATAAACTCCAGTATTTAAAATGGATTTTTAAATCCATATTAATTTTCTCATAGTTATTTATGAATTCTCCCTGAATTTATAATTAGTTTTCTCATTACTGCTTTTAATGATGCAGAGATTTCTTTTTGTTTTTCTCTTCATGGATATTTTATGAGAAGTTAAGGAAGTCTATTTAATTATGTATCAGTTTGAAAATAATTGCTTATATAATAACTTTTAAGATTATATGCATATAGATCACTAACAACCCATTATAGATAGATACAAAGTCATTGGCTTAGTTAGTAGCTGTTTTCTAAATAATCTACTCTAGACAAGAGACAGTGCAGTACCCCGGGGCTAGCAAGAGCAGATCTGTAAAGCAGCAAGAAAGGGTGCAGTTATTAGTACCTGCTGAGAATAACTGTGTTGAAAGGACCATCTCTCTGGTAGATAATGACCTGGGCAAGGAGGAAACATTGGGGAATGAATTCTCCAACATCACTCTCCTTCCTACTTCCAACTCCTGGTTTTATTAGTTGAAACCAACCAGAAACCGGAGTCTTCTTAAGCAGTCCATTCCTATCAGCCTCCTGGGCCACAGAATGGATGCAGAAGTGTCAAAGGGGTACGTGGAAGGGCAGGTGGAATTTATGCAGGACACTTCTTGATTACATGGTTGTATGTGGGCATGATGCTTGCGCAATGCTTTCCTTCTGGTAGATCAGAAGGAAAGATTTTATAAACATCTTGAAAATGCAGCGAACAGATGGAATAATCTTGAGACCTGTGGCAATGCTGAGTTACAGATCTACTTGGTTCTACTTACCTTCAGTCTAAGTGAGTGAAAAATAATCTAGGTCTATTTTATTTAAGCCCTCATTCTGGTATTTGTAGTTGATACACTGTCTTGTGAGGCAATTGCTGTTGTTATTTCCATTAACTAGATAAGAAAATTTCATCATAGGAATTGGCAACTTGGCTGTCTCATAGCTGGTAAGCATCAAAGCCAAACCATTTCTCAGCTGTACTGGAATCCAATGCCCAAGCTATTAAACTACATTGTTATACTGCTTCTCAAATACTATTGTACATATATTACATTTGCATATAAAAATATATAAATTACAGTTGAAAGCAGTTTCAAAATATTAAATTTGTCATGAAGAGATGAGGAGCCATGTATGCTTTTTCTTATTTTGTGAATGTGACCTCAGTGGGTTTCATTTTCCTTGTCTGAAAATGAGGTACTAACAATAATCATACAAGCAAGATTGTTAGTTCAGTGTGATAATATATGAAAACATTTTGAAGCAGTGAAATACAATACCAACTGTTGTAGTTTACTAGGCTGCGCAAGCAAATACCATGAAATGGGTTAGGTTAAACAGTGGGAATTTATTTACTTATAGTTTTGAGGTTAAAAGAAAGTCCAAATCAAGGCACCATCAAGGCATGGCTTTGTCCCTTAAGACTATGTTCCTTAGCTTGTCACATGGCAATGCACATGGTGATCTCTCCTGGCCTCTCCATTCTCTTTGAGTTCTGTTGAATTTCAGCTCCTAGCTGCTCCTTGTAGCATTCTTTTTTCTCTCTCTAAATTTTACTCTACTTATAAAGGACTCCAGTAATAGGATTAAGACTCATTCTGTTTGAGGTTGACCAATCCTTCTTAACTGAAGTAATCACATCAAAAGGTCCTAATGCATTGGGTCCACATCTGCAGGAACAGATTTAATTTAAGAAAATGTTTTTCTAGGCTACATATAGCTTCAAACCACCACACCAACAGAAAAATTGACACAATATTTATTAATGTATACTTTATTATTTTCAATCTATCCAAATTTTTCTATAAATTGATCAATCGATAGATTAATCAGGCAAAATTAATCTCTCTGTTTCTACAAGCATTTAATCAGTAGCTTTTTCTGGTTGGTTTTCCACTGTTTCTTGTCTCCTTTAATGTAATGTAAGTTCTTGAAGCTGAGAATTGTGATTTCACAGCTTTATATCTCCCACAAACTTTTGAATCATAATGTGATACACATAATAGAAGTCCAATAAATTTTGTTGAATGAACATGATGGCATTTTATTCTTTCACAACCAGCATATATTGTTTTCTGTTATATAGCATAAAGTATAATATGATGTTTACCTCCAACATTGAATAAAAATACAATATCAACAAAATGTAATATATCATTCTATAGCGTAGGTTGGGAGAAATTCTTCACTTGTTTTTATTGAATAAAGCAAGCCCACCAGAAATATCATTTCTGAGTTTGTTTCAATTGGCTCAGATTTTTGGAAGAGCTTAAGAGTGTAATAAAAAGAAACCTGCCAGGAATCAATAAAGTTTCATTTCTACCTCCATATTTTTCTATATTTTTTTTCTTCCCACCTATCTATCCAACCACCCATGGTCCACAGGACACTGCGAACATAGCTTACCTGAGAAAGTTCAAAAATTCAAGTTGGAACACACTTTTCTTTCTTGTTCTTACAATTGTTGTTGCTAGAATGTATTTTTTATTTCAGAATTTTTACATTGTTAATAAAGCAAATCCTACCAAATGTAGCAAATAATTGAACTCTACTTACCCTCAAAATATTGACAAGTTGTAAATGTAACACTAGATACTTGATGTGTATGATTTTTAAATGTTACCACCACTTAACAGAAAGAAGAAAATCAAATGAAACAGAAAGATAGTTGAAATAGCTTTTAAGTCCTGACATAATTTCTGTAAAGGTAGATAGCATATATATTGTCTAAACCCAATTTGTATATAACTCATTTATCACATTTGTTGCTTCCCATTGGCAAAACCAAGAACAAAGATAATAGAGTGTTGCATAGATAAGTCCATGAATCAGTAATAATTTACATCAAATATTTGTCTAATTCTACATAACTTAAAAAATGACTACTTAAGATACATCAAGGTAATTTTAAAAATATAAATACTTATTATGCATTTAATACAAATGCTGCGTACTTCAGTATTATCATTTAATTTATTTCAGTAACAATCCTCTAATATAGGTAAAATGCTGTCACATTAAATAGGATGAAACCAGGATTCTGGGGCAAAGTTACATGACTACATGTCTAAGCTCTTGTGGAGCCTCATAAAATATAAAGGAATCCTGGCTTAATAACCCAAACAATAATCAAGGTCTTGCTTCTATCAGTCAATCATTTTGTAGCCTTAAGCAATTCACCGTTCCTCTGTGCTATTCTATCTCTTATTTCTCTTAACAAAATAAGTAATTTGCCCATTATTTTTCCTATGCTATTCATTCATTCATTCATTCATTCAATCAATCAATCAATCAGTATTCATTGAGTGTGTACAGTGTACCAGACCCAGCCCAGTTCTGAAGATTTAGAAATATAAGATGCAAGCCCTGCATTAAGAGGTTTCCACTGTACTAGAAGAGACACAATTTAGAAACCTAATTAAAATGCAGGGTAATAAGTGCTGTGATAGTGGCATGCACTTGGCTCTAATTAGGAAACAAAGAGGGTACATTTAATTCAGACCCAGCATTTTATCTGGAAAAGCTTCCCAGTGGAAATAGCATTTGAACAAAATATTTGTGGTACAATGGCCTCAGGCTAGGATCCAGTCCCTAAAGTAAGATCACTGTTTTTAGCACTTGGTAAAATTTTCCTTTATCTCCTTAATTTGCTGGGTCAATTAAAATAAATACTTAAAACAACTTGGCTCTTAAAAATGCCCACTTATTGGTGTTGAAACATGGAATAGGCTTTACTGCCCTTTCTCACTCTCTCAGTTAGGGGACTCATTAGGAAAGAATAACATTGGCATACGTGTCTTTCTGATGAAGTACTAGTGAATGAAATAGAAGAAGCTCTTTGATACTGAGCCAGTCAAATGTGAGCTATTAAACCATTAGACAATAGAACTTTCCACAGATCCTTCCTCAATAATTGTATTTCCAATTCTGCCTTCCACTGCAATGGCAGACGGGACTCATGTTCATTAAAAACCCTCATATGGAGCCCTGTCCTCTACAGATGAACTTCCCAAAAGCTCAGGGAGGCTTCTGATAGAGCCAATTTTGGACCTAGTCTCAGAGCAATATATCTGGATAGGCTCAGAATTTTCCAGACCATCAGTTTCTGGTTTCTTTGTGCTTGAGCTCAGTTCTCAGCTTATCCCTTTCTTCCCACACTTTACTATAAGTTGCAAGAGAAACCAGGCTGTATCTCCAAAACTTAGCTTGGAAATCTCCTCCTTTAAATAACCAAGTTGGTCTTCAAGCTCTGCCTTCTGTACAACATTAGAATTCAATTTCACCAAATTCTCTGTCACTCTTCAACAAAGTCTTTCTTCCAGTTTCCAATAACACATGCATCATTTCCTTCAAAGTTCTCATCAGAAGTACCTTTAATGTCCAAATTTCTACGAACAGTTCCATTAAAGCAATCTAGGATTTTTCTGCCAATCACTTCACAATTCTTTCATAAATACATTTTAGGTGTTTGTAATAGCAGCACCTCACTTTCTGATACCAAGAACTGTTTTGGTTTCCTGGCTACTAAACACAAGTACAATGCAATGGGCCGACTCAAACAGGAATATTATTGCTCATGAGTTGTTGTTTTTTACTGTTTTTTTGTTTTTGGCCACGTAATAGTAATTATAGCTTATTACAAGAATTATATTTATACTGTACTCTATTATCTTTCAATTTTAATTTGTTTGCTTTCAGATACACACAATCAAAGCAAATATTTACAACTTAAATTTGGCATTTTTCATCTTTATAACACCATGTATAAAATTTTTGCCTTTTCCTTTCCTGTTTTTTTTATCTTTTTAAAAAAATTTTATTTTGAAAGAAGCTTTAGATTACATAAATGTTACATCAAATATATAGGGTATTCCCGTAAACCTCACCCCTTCCGCCTCCCATACTTTTCCCCATTAACAATATCTTTCATTAGTTTGATACATTTGTTACAATTGATGAACACATATTAAAGTATTGCTGCTAACCATTGTCTATAGATTACATTATGGTTTGCACTTTGCATCTCACAATTTTATAGGTATTGACAAAATGTATAATGGCCTGTATCTGTCATTGTAATGTCATGTAGAACAATTCCAATCTCCCAAAAATGTTCCATGTTACACATATTCTTCCCTTTCCCTCCCCTTAGAATCTCTGGTGACCACTGCCTTTATATTAATGTTACAAGTTCTTCCACTACTAGAATAATAATGTCTACTTTAGTTCAGAGGTGCATTCCCCTCTTATGTCTGTTCATTCCTCAGTCTTGAGGATTCGGGGACAGTGATGCCCACATTGATTCCGATTGAGAGGGTCTTAGATGCCATGGGCAGATGGAGGGAACTGTCTTTCTTGCAGTTATAGATACTCTCTGTTTTTAGGGATGGGCATTGTCCATCATCATCCTTTCGTTAGTTGTCCTGGGTGAGTCTGATAAACTGGCGATTAGGAGTTGGCTGTAACTCTGCTGAGATTCAGGGCACAACCAATATATTTACAGCCCAAAGATCTAAGTCTCTTGGACACATATTTAATGGGGTTAGTGCTAATTACAGGTTCAAATAAAAGGGGCATAAGAACCATGTGTAGGAAAATTATAAATGAGTCCAACTCTGAAACTTTGGGGGAATAGATTACCATATATTTGAAGGTAAGTCCCACTGACAGGGTGCTGAATTCCTGGGGTTGTCTGCCCTGCCTATAGTGTCCAGATGTCTCTAGAATCCTCAGGAGATGCCCTGCTTGAGGCATGGTTTACTGAGGCAGTCAATGAGATCCTCCTAAAATGAGCATAAGGGTAATCTCTGGAATGACCTCTCAACTCACGTGGAAATCTCTTAGCCATTGTAGCAGTTTGATATTATTGATGAATTCCAAAAAGAAATACTGGATTATGTTTGTAAACTGGTCTTTTCCTCTGAGTTTATTAGAGCAATTGGATTCAGAGGTTTTACTTTTACTTGAGTAAATAATGATTAAGGCTGTGATTGAACCACATCAGTAGGACGTTGAGTCCCTGCCCCCTTGGTGGGTCCCTTGGTGGGCAGGGACACGAAGAGAAACTGCACTGCAGAGAAGGAAGTTGGAGTTTTTGAGCTAGAGCCCCGGTAAGTAAACACATAGAGGAGCTTGGTCATGAGGAAAGAGAAAAGGCCCCGGGAAGAGAAAGAAGCCATTTGCTTGATAGTCTACAGCTGACCTTGTGGAGATAGCAGAGGAGCTGAGCCCAGAGAGAAGCAAGCTCTGGGAAGAGAGGAACCAAGGAAGCCTGAACCCTCACAGATGTCAGCAGCCATTTTGCTCCAACACATGGCAATAGACTTTGGTGAGGGAAGTAACTTATGCTTTATAGTCTGATAACTGCAAACTTCTACACCAAATAAATATCCTTTATAAAAACCAACTGATTTCCGGTATTTTGCATCAGCACCCTTTTGGCTGACTAATACAGCCCTGAACACTCATTTGTATTTAGTATTTCCCCCTTTTGGTCAAGGTCTTTTTCCAAATGCATCACTACTTGGCACTTGGAAATAGTCCCTCAGTGCCAGGTAGGCTGATCCCTGGCAGTCATGTCCCACAGCAGGGGAAAGGTAATGAGTTTATATGCTGAGTTTGGCTTAGAGAAAGGCCACATTTGAGCAATAAGGAGGCTTTCAGGAGATAACTTTTAGGCAATATATAATACTAAGCTAAGTTTCAATTTCACAAGAACAAGCATCAATATCAAGGGCCTGGCATATTGGTGTGTCCTCCTTCAGTAGGCACCTTCCATGTACTGTAGGGATTCTTGTCATTCTATTAGAGAAAGTAGCAGGACTCCACAGGTGGAAATTCAATATTCTGTTGGTTATTGTGTGGATCTCCACCCACCAAGACAACACCCCATGACCATTTGAAAACATTCATATTCCATAGAGCCATGCCCCAGATGCACCCTTCTGACACATCTCTCCACCACAGATACCCCACACCAGTGATCCTCCCCTGCCACAGTTGTGACTCTTCTGCAATCCAAAACATCCCCAAAAACAAAGCCAAAAAATAAATAAATAAAAATAATACAAAATGAAAAATATAAATAAATAAATAAAACAATTTTTTTGCATTTTCTTTCATCCCTGTAAGATGTTATCTTTTTTGTACAGTGTCAATTTCTTCTGTATGTGCCCCAATGTCTTATTTTTTTTTTCACTTTATTTTCAAAGAAGTTTTAGTTTACAGAAAAGTCACATAGAAAATATAGAGGATTTCCATATATCCAACCCCTTATCTCTCTCACATTTTTCCCTAGGAGAAGTCCAAAATCAAGGTGTCATCTAGTCAATTCTTTCTCCCAGAAGATTGTGGTGTTCTGGGACTGGCTACTGGCAATCCATGATTCTTGGCTTTTCTGTCACATACAATGTACATGTTCAATTGACTTCCAGCTCCCAGATGCTCCCACTGGCTTTTACTGTCTGACTTTTGCTCTGTTTTTAAAAGACTCCAATTATCCAGATTAAAGCCCAACCAAATTCATTTGGGCCACATCTTAACTGAAGCAACATCTTGAAGAGATTGTGTTTACAATGGGTCCACAACCACAGGAATGGATTATGTTTAAGAACCTCTTTTTTTCTGGGATACACAGCTCCAAGCCACGACAGAAGTACAGTATAAAAGTAGAAAGTTGAGACTCTTACTAGTGTGGGCTACACGGTAGGTCTCAAAGTGAAGGAACCTTTGAGAGTTCTGTGAATTTGTCAACTCTTACCTTCTCTCCCTAGGTTCCTCTCACTCAGATTTGCCCTCTCTTTCCCCAGACAATTCTCTTCATCTGAATCTTCCTACATTCATAAAAACACACCCTCTACTACTGACAGGTAGGAACCTTGTCCTTAAGTCTCTCTATCCTGAGTCCTCCACTCTCCTACCCTAAGTCTGATCTGGTCAATCTGAAGATCCCCTGGACTTCACTGAAAAGATATGACCAGTGATGTCTGTTGCTCCCCAAGCTTGAAGACTGCCCAGGGACTCCAGAATGCTTTCTCTAAGGTCAACATGGATCATCTGCTCAGGTTGTCTCTTTTTTTTTTTTTTTTTTTCCCAACTCATGTGAGGTGGAGATATACCAGGTCCTTTAAGTAATATTTCTGTTTAGTTAAGCATATGCAAATTTCCAAGCACAAATACTAATTTTCAGGGATAATACAGTTTATAACCTTATTAACAAATAATTTATTTGATCAATTATAAAGCAACTAGCCCTTTTTCTAAAGTCTTTAAAAGCACTTTCATTGAAAAGTGTTAACCAAGAAATAACAACTGAGCTGCAAGGCAACAAAAGCCTTTATTCTGAGTCTTAGAATTGCGGTTCTAAGACCACAGATTCAGGGAGCAACCCAAATTGTGTCCCTTCTTGGCACTTTCAGGCAAGGGTTTTAAAAGAAAAAAATTACATAAGTTATTTGTTATTGGTGGATATCAGGAGTGTTCCAAATGTCATTCAAGTTCCATCCTTTGCTTCATTTCTTATCTTAGGGTTTGCCTAAGGTGGCCAGATATCCTTAGGGCTTTGAGAACATTGTTGCTTGAGGCTTTGCATACTTTTGAGATTTGCATAAAAGTAACCTGAATAGCCTCCAGACTCCATTTTAAGTCTCTTAGCCATAGCAACTCTATTTTATTTTATTTCTTTTTATAAAACTTAACTTGAAGAATTTTTTCCCTTTGTAAACAGTCTCAATCTGGTGAGGTACGGTGGGGTGAGAAAGGAGGAGCCAGTTCTCTTTAAAAAGTCATATGAGCTAACAGTAAAGAGAGGACACAGAAATGGGAGCAAGGGCATCGTTACTCAGATGTTGGAAACAATGAGTGTACTTGTACAAAATCAGAATGGTGTGGGGGATGCTGGGGGAAGAGTGAATAATTCTGCATGGTCAGGTATTAGTGGTGTGGAAAATGGTGAAATTAATAACTAGGAAACAAGGAGATTTAGAGAAAAATTTTATAGAAAGAACAAGATCATAATTAATCTTTAGGAGCTCAAAGGAAATAGTATCCATAGAAAAGTTGTATGTGGAGTACAAACTAAACACAGTGAGACTAACAATAATTCACATGAAAGAACCCTGAAATATCTTTCCTTCATAGTGCCTCCTAAACAGTAAAGGCCTTTTTATTGCATAGAAATACTATGAATATGAATGCTGTACCCAGAATCTGCAAAAATTAAAAAATAAAACAGTGTGAAAGCATTTTGCACTAACTTTCCCAGAACATCAGTATACAGGTGTTTAATACATTAAAGGGGAAAGAAAGAGACATTATCTGAAATACTTATCTTCATTTTCTAGCAGAATTCTGGTCTTAAGAGACTCTGATGAGAGGATGCTAATCATTTTAGGTAAACTTGGTAAAATACAGTTTGAATTCTTGGATTTATCTGATATTAGTACTATTTTAGACTATAATATCTGGCAGTCAAATATACTTTAGTAAGCTATTTATTGAGCTATAAATGTGATATTTTCTACATCTGTAGAGTTTTAAAATTGCCTAATTTTGCAATGCAATCTCAGATAATAAAATAATAATTTGTTACTATAATATACTATAAATAATCACTTAAGTTTAAAACAATCCTATAAGGAGTTATTCTTACTCCATTTTAGAGATAAAGAAAGATAAAGAAAATGAAGCTTAGAGAATCTGGGTAAATTATTCAAGTTAACAGTGGCAGAGTTGAGATTCAAAAAGGTTTTTACCTCCAAACACAGTGTTATGATTAAAAAATGTATGAGAAGAGTTATTTATTTATCAAAATTTTAACTGAAGACATAGTAATTCTGAGACTTAACAACTTAATTCAAAATATCTATTTAGTGGAAATTCAAAGGCAGGACATAGTTATTGGAACCATCCATGAACTCCTTTTAAAGAATTACAAATATGAATAGACTTGCTTTCTTTATAATTTATTTTATTTGGTTCAGAAGAATATTTTATAGTTAAACCAAAAAGGAACCCTTAATATCTGGTCTCACACTGACAAAAGCATAATTTTGTTGCTCCTTCTTGTGTCCAAACTTGCCTTTTAGTTAGATTCAGTACTCAGTGAAATACTCCATTCTTTTGGTGGATTAAGTAAAAAAGGAAAGACTTGGATCTTTTTCCTCTCTCTCCTTTGTTCAGGTTGATGACTGAATTACATCAGAAATGCTTTCCCATTTCCCTGTCCTCTCTTAGAGACTTTCATTCTAACCTTTTCTTCAACTGCAGGAATACTCCCTGCTTTTAGGGAAAGCTAGAGGCCAACATTTTCCATAATCAAAATCAAACTCATATCCTGTAATTACATTTACCCACTCATCCTTAGCTATTAAAACCTGGATTCAGGTAAGGATCTAATTAGTGCAAATACATTAAGAAATAAATACCATATTATTTGATTTTTAATAGAGGATAAAAGCCTTAGACCACAAAATAGGATCTCTTACTTATGGAATTTAGACCTTAGAAAGGTTGGTCTGGAAATCTCTTTGGAGTACAGAGGGGTACAAAGTAGAGAGTGAAGACATGGATCTCTTTTAAGTCCCTCTAAAATCCCCAATCTATGCAGGCAATTGTATTCCATGAAAGTAAAGGAAGCCCTGATGAATTAAGGTGCTGACATAGATGATTTTACTAAAGAAAACTTCTCTTACTAAAACACACTAGGTCAATTATGATAATTATACTTTTACTACTTTAACCCACCTTTACACAAGCTGTCTAAATAATCAGTAAAACACTAGGAAGTGAGCGTGAGGAGAAAGTTGCTTCATTGAGACAGTCATAAGAGTAACACAACTTTAGTTTTGGAAACTAAAAAAAGCTTAGTTAAATGAAAATGGACCATACTCAGGACCCATGAGATCTATTTTACGACCCATGAATATAGATAAATGAATGATTTTAATAGAAGAATCATAATGTTTATTAAGGAAAATGTTCTTTTTGCATGTAAGACATCTTTCATGTCCCTTCTTACATCTTCTTTTAGCTTCATCTTTTTGGTCCAGCCATTGCTTGGACACCCAGCTGTACATAAATGTAGCCTAACATCACCTAGCTCAGTTTCTCTGAATGTAACTCTGGTTTTGCTATTCTGGGGGTTCTCTGCCACCACCATATGGGTTACACAAAACCAACTACTATTCTAAGGCATGCAGACACCTGGAGGTATAAGGGGATTCAAGCTCCCTGGAATGTCTTTGACAAATGGGGAACTGAGTGGATTCAGTGTACAAAAGTCCCTTTTCTATGCTTGGAGAGACAACCTTGAGGCCTATTCATGATTCCTCAGAAGGACCCAAATAGGACTGAAGCCCAGTGGAAACCAACTTAAAGATGTGTTCTTAGATTAGTTTTCCCTCACCTATTTCATATTTTCCAGTTCTTCTATTTCTATTCCTGGTGGAAAGTACCTGCATACAAGGACTTTTCTCTAGTGCTGAGAAAGCTAGTGGCCCTAATAGGAGTAAATAGAATGTCTGCTTGACAAGGGGCTTGAAAGAAGAAAGTTTAGAAGACAGAGGGCAAGGTATTTGGGGGGAGAGAAATATGGATAGGCACTATGGGTGTGGGCACAAAGTGTGAAGAACTTTAATCACAAGTTGATTCCCACCGGAGAATATCTATGGTGGAAGAGGCAACAAAAGACCAATGTTTAACAATATATATTAGAAAAGAAAAGGTCACTATATTCCAATAGACCAGAGTCTTGTTTGGTAGACATCTGAGTTTACAAGCTATAGGTACCCTCAACACTTAAATATCACTTAAACATCTACAAGTGTTCTAGAAAAAAAACAATAATAACATCCTGTAACTAATATTTCTCAGTGACAACTGCTTTCATGTACTGTTTAAGGTTATAATTGTTTATACACCTGATGCCAAATTATATGAATATTTTTAGAATCTGAAACATGATGCCTTTGTGTACTCACCCATGTACACTTGTAATGTAATAGTCCATGAATAAGAGAAATATATAAAATAACATAGAATTACATGTAAGGAAATCTATGCAGGTTACATACAGTTAAGATTTCATTGAAGGAAAAGTAGATTATTGTAGTGAGATTAGAGAAGATGAATTTCAAACCGGCTTTTGAAGGAAAGGAAAAATTTGGTGTGGCAAGGAGCAAGAGAAAAATTAAAGGTACACAGGAATAGGATTGAGATGTATGGCAGAAAAGAAAAACCAAGACTTAGTGTATCCTTCCTGTGAGACAGGCCGTATTCTGGGCCCTTTCCATGTATACCCATCATCCCCAGTACATACCTTTCCCCAATAAAGGTCCTACTCTTTGCCTCAACCTCTCCAATTTCAATAAATATTAAATCTGTTCTTGCAATTGCGTAGTTCAAATATCGTGGAGCTAACAACAAATTTTGCATGCTCCACTTTCAACATGTATCCTGAATCCAGCACTTTTCAGCACCTCCACCACCACCATCCTACTCTAGCCATGATCACGTCTCTCCTGCACCATTGCTACAGTCTTCTACTGGTCTTACTGCACCCACCGATGCTCTTCTGTAGTCTCTCCTTTCCAAAAGCAGCCAGATGAACAAAGTCTTAAAATGCTAAGGTAGATCATGTAACTGTTTTACACAAAGCTTTCTCCCTGTCTCAGAACAAAATAAAAACTCTACTCTACGTCCTTTCAAGGCCTGGCACTTCCCTCCACTATCTTCTCCTATCTAGTCTCTGGACATTCTCCCTCTGTTCCAACCAGATTTGCCTCCTTGCTATTCTTTAAACATACCAAGAATATTCCTGCCTCAAGACCTTTGCACTCACTAACTGGCTTCACTTTTTAAAAAATGCTCTTCTTAATATGTGAACCATACAGCTTTTTTTTTTTTTTTTCACTTTATT
>JAQZBX010029207.1:0-27432 GCA_029593785.1 Cabassous unicinctus
AAAGAGTAAACCCCCAAAAAAAAGGATGTTCAAGAACATTGGGCTTTAACTCAGGGAGGGTATTAGAAGCAACATGCACCCCCTTTAAGAGGAGGGCAGAAGGTGCAGTAGAGGCAACAAAGATAAAGGACAGCTGTCCAGGGAGACAATTCTCCAGGTTGCCTCCTGGTTCCCACTTACTGCTCC
Organism: Cabassous unicinctus; assembly: GCA_029593785.1. NCBI lineage: Eukaryota > Metazoa > Chordata > Mammalia > Cingulata > Chlamyphoridae > Cabassous > Cabassous unicinctus. The sequence continues at coordinate 187 of JAQZBX010029207.1, forward strand.
TTTCTGAAAACCACCCCTGATCTTTTTACTTGCTTGTGCCTTCCAGATTTTCCCTTCAGTGCCTGAAAGTCACCCTGCCACTGATTCAAGTCTGGCCCTCCATCTCTACCCTCAAGGACCACCTTGGCCATTTGCTGTGGCCGCTGTCTAGTTCAGGACAACCACCTCCCATATGATGTCTCTAAGCAGACCTCACTCGAGGCTTAGGCAAAACAGACTGGAGTGTTGAGAAATGAGAAGGAGAGTTTCAAACAAGCACCTCTCGGTTTGCAAGAAGAAATTCTGTAGTTCCCTGTAGTTAGGCCATATGGAGGTCAAACATCCCCGTATGCTGTAACAATTAATGAAAGGGATTAGAATAATAGCAATATTAATAATAATGGCAAGCATTAATATTTATTGAGCCTCTATTATGTGCCAGGTATTGTTCCAATATTTTACATGGATTAGCCATTTAAATCTCACAATAGGGGAAGCAGGTGTGGCTCAATCGATAGGGCTCCCGTTTACCATATGGGAGGCCCCAGGTTCGCTTCCCGGGGCCTCCTTGTGAGGGCAGGCCGGCCCGCTTGGCACGGTGGGCTGATGCAGCAAGACCTCACAGCAAGGGGGAGATAAGCAGACATAGAAAGAACACACAGCGAATGGACACAGCAAACACAAGCATCCCTACTTTGCAGATGAGGCAAACAAGGCACAGAGGGTTTAAGAAACTAGCACATAATCTCACAGCAAAAAAAAAGTTGTAGAGAATAAAGAAAGAAGAGAGTTAAGAGCAAATTAAGAAGTAACCAAGAAAGAAGAGAATGTTGAATTATCAGCTTGACAAAGTAGGACTCTCTAATTTTACAGGGTAACACTAATTTGCCTTTAGTTAGAACTAAAGAATCCTCATGCACTAAAGGTAAACAGATGCTTGAACTCTGTCTTTACTTGTCGATTTTTGTGTAGCATTTGTGGAAATGACCAATGTCAAACTCTGGGAGTTTTTTTCCTAAAAGAGATACTGCCTTTGTAGCTTCCAGACTAGAGTACTCATAATGAAATGCTGAAAAATTCCAGGGGTTCATCAGGACACTAATCCAAAAGACAAGAAATCTTAGCATTAGATGACTAAAACTCACCCAATTCATTTGGGATAGGTCCATTCCCTACCTTATTTTGGGAAGTCCAGCAAAAAGGCCGCTGGACAGGTTTGTTTGAAGGTCAATAAAATAAGCTATTTAAGCCATGTACCCAAAATAACTAGGAAAAAAAGTCATCAAAATCACAAGGCCCAGTAAAACACACAGACCACAGCAGAACTGACATCAAAAGGCTAGGTTAAATATTCATAATTAGACAGTGGGTCCTCCACCAAGCTTTTCAAGGAACTAAAAAAGTTACTTGAAAGTGGAAAGATAAGGAGGAAAGAGCTAGAGAGCCAAAGATCTATTACTAGCAAATTTATTATTAAAAAGAGAGAGAAATTTTAGCCTAACATTTAGACACTGCTTATGTGAAAGGCACTGTCACATTAGAACCCTGACCTAAATTCATTGGTTTAAAAAGCAGTCTCTACTTCCAGCCACATCCAAATGCCAGCTGAGAACTCAGACCTCATTCCATTTTCATCCAGAAAGTTAAAATGCAGTATGCAGTGTCTCCCTCTTCCTAAAATGGCCATTCGGTCAAAACCCCTGGTGAGTAAAGAGTTAAAATTCTGCACTGAGAACAACCGGTTGACCTTTAAATATGCTGGTTGGAATCCAATCACCTTTCAACAAGCATGAAATTTGGCACAAGGAGTACTAACGCACACCAATTATTCTCATAGTGTACATGACTGAGCTCACAGAGTCCTGTTTAGAGAAAAGATTAAATGTACATTTTCCAAAAGCCAGACTCAGAGGCTGGGTTTCTCTATTTGTAGGATTTTCCTCTGGTAACTGTCTCCAAAATTGTTGTTGGAGCATTGGCTTTTCCTTGAAAAAGCACAGTTCCTTAAAGAAAGCTTTTTCATTTTGTTTAAAGGCAGTTACACGAAATCGTTTCCCCCAACTTTTAGCACGTCAAAAGTAAAAATAGCAGAGAAATAATTAATTGCTATCCCCAGTTAAGAATGTTCATGCCATATATGTAAAAGGCAAAATCCCCCTTCCCAGTGAAAGACTGAAATGCCGAAGCCTGCTTTAAGCAAATAGATTAAAATCCAGGGATTCAAAACCAATAGTTGAAAGAGGGTCTACCTAAATGATTCTTTGCTCTTCACATGTAGTTCCTGTGGGGCTCTTTGAAGTGGTGAGATTCCCTTGTGTCTTTTAAATTCAATTTACAAAAATTCAGCCACAGGCTTTTTAAGAACATACTCCCCAGCTCTTGTGGGACAGCGTGCAAATGGAAGCCTGACCGCTGCCTGTGACTTGTGGCCCAGAGCCTCTGGCCAGTTGTGAGACTGCGTCTATCTCGCCTCCTTTTCTCTCTGCTTCCGTGGTCCCCTCTGTATCCCATCCCACCCCACTCCTGTCACTGCACTTAGCACATGTCAGCACTTAGCACATGGAGTATTAACCCACACCTGGACCATACCTTAGCCTGAACAGGTTTTTTCCCTTGTTTAATCCTTTGCCTTAGGACTGAGTCTCTAAGCTTCCCTCCCAATTCTAAAAACCCTGCTCTCACAGCAACTCATTCCAGCGAGGGACTTCTGCTCGCCATGCCCGGGATGATCAGCCCCTCCTTGTCACAATATTTGATATTCCCCCTCATTCACTCACTGTCCTCTTGTGAGTCCAAAAAGAGAAAGGACGGCACAGCCATTTGGGCAGTGGCTCCAGGCCAGTGCTCAGATCATCACCCACCCAACACTTCTGCTTTGGGGCCGCAGAGGGGGGCCTGATTCCGGAAGAGAGGGCCCGCCTGGGTCACGTACTGCTCATAGACCATGTCAGGAAAACATCTGCCAGCCCCAGCGAGGCTCTGCCACAGAAGGTCCCTTGGAGTTTAGTGTCTACTGGGACAACCTACGGACTCCCCTGGGATCCAAGAGTCCTTTCCAGAGCCTTGATGGAGAAGGCTTCTTCCATAGGGCCCCTCGGCAGAGCCACATGACTTCCACAGATAGGTCAAGCAAGTCGGGCCTCCCTCCTGCCGCTGCCTGCTCACCAGTTTCATATAGAGGCAGAGCTCCCTCTGCCAGGTCCCATTTGAAATTCCATAGTGAAATGGAATCCCATTCCAACACCTAAATTGATTAGATATTAAGGTCCAGATCTCACCATCAACACCAACTAACAACTGATCACATGCCCATCCCCCTAACATCTGCCTTGCCAAGATTTGGGGAGGGGGCAATATGAATGCCTCATTTTGCTATCATCCTCAGCTCAACCTCCAACGGAAAAACTCACTTCACCTGAGCACAAGGTATGACCTACTGCCAGGCCCGTGCCTGATTTTTCAGTTATTCTACTTGCATGCAGTGAACCACTCCCTCAGCCATATCATCCTCAAGTCCATAACACAAAAGGAGACTCAACGGCCTATATACTTGAAGAACTATGTGAAAACATATGTAGGTACCATTTTCTATAATCTGTTGTAGAGATCTGCTCAGGCGTCCCAGCCCTGCCACCATTTCCTCTACTTTCTGTCAGAATTTTACCTACTACAACCTCTACCACAAAGGAAATGTGGTATCAGGGGAAGAAGAAAGCAGGACAGACTTGAAGACAGAAGACTGGAGATTCAGTTTCAGCTCAGTTGTTTAACTGAGTCACTTTGGCCAAGTTGCTGAAGCTCACTGAAGCCTCAGTTTCACCTTCTGTAAAGTGGAGACTATAATATCCACTTCACAGGGTGCTATGAAGGAAACAAATGAGATAATGACAGTGAACATACTTTTATAAAGTATGAACAGAGAGGAGGAAGGGAGAGGAAAGGAAATGTGAGAAGGGAGGGGTGCAGAGGAGGAAGGGAAGGGAAGAGGAGGGAGAAAGAACTGAAAAGATCTCTTCTCCCTCACCCTTTCACTCTAGCAGGTAAAATAAAACCTTCTGATAGGAAACCTAAAGAAAATGATCTGAAAGAAAATATTTTTAGGAACTGTCAAAGGGAGAAGCCACTATCATCTCCAAATCCAGTTCAGAGCTTGGTCTGAGGAGCATGTTTTGAGGCCCTGAGTGAATATAACTCTGCACTAAAGGCCATGAGACTTTGACCTGCAGGAAAAAAGCAAAATGTGACCCTCATTTAATTCCCTGTGGAATAAAAACAAGAGCAACCAAAGGCCAAACTTCAAAGTGGGGGAGACAGAACACCTCAAACCATTAACTTACTTTATCCCCATCGCAAAGACTCTGGTTGCAACATCAACTTCAAGAGGTAATTCCAGCTTTGTGTTTTCTGCCTGGTCCCACTCGAATGGGAAGTTCTGCTCAGAGGCCTGAAATAGAAAGCAGGAAGTCAACATAACTGATTTTCCTAACTCCCCAAATGCAAATCACCACACTCATTATAGATGAGAATCATGGTAAGGTGCAAACCACTTTTTTTTTAAAGAGGTCACATGCTCCTTGTGTGCATTAAAGATTCTACTCCATGGAAGAAAGGAAACCTCCATCTGCTTCCTTCCTTAATAAAGGAGGGAGGCAAAGCTGGATTGACAGTGAAGGAAAAGCTACCAAGGGTGTTCCCATCAGAACCAAACTGCCACTAAAAGTAATGAAGGAGCCCTCTTTGATGTTCAGAGAATATTCTCTGAGCTGGTTTTTCTAAAGTCACATCTCTTGAAGGGAGCAGTTATTAAAGTGGCTCCCATCCCAACTTCCTCATTAGTGTATGTGGTATCAATACTTTCTTATCGTTCATGTTTGAAACTCTCAAGTTGAAACCCACACACACACATACTCCTTTAGTCAGTTTCTATCATATATCATCACTTCTATCTTATTTACGTCAAGAGTTTGTCTAATTCTGCTGTCACAGCTGGGTTCTGCTTTGCCACACCTTGCCATTTCCTCAGCCAACTCTGGGCTGGGTCTTTACCACCCCAGGCTTCCTGCCTGCTCTCATGCACAAGACAGCCACATGCCTCTTTCCAGCACACTGCTCTTCTCTCATTGTTCCCCTGTTCAGGCGTCTGCTGCAGCTCTCTTGAGCTTGTTAATCAAATCTAAATTGCTCAGTCAGTGGGCTCACCACCGTTCCATAACCTAAGCAGTGTGTGATGGTAGAAAGGGCATGAGTCTGCCGGCCAGGTGGATTGGGTAAGAATCTAGCCTAGGTAAGCTCTATCACTTACTGGCCTTGAGTACCTGGACAAACTATAAAGCCTCTTAGTTTCATCATTTTTGGAATGAAGATGGCTAACACCCACCTATCGAGTTATTTAGAATTAAATGGGATAACAAAAATAAAGTGGCCATAGTGGGTGTGGTGACTTGCAGGTGTATGTACCCCAGAAAAAAACATGTTCTTAAATTTAAACCATTCCTGTGTGTAAAAACCCACTGTAAGAACAACCTTTTGATGAGGTTACTTCAGCAAAGGTGTGACCCACCTCAATCAGGATAGGTCTTAATCCTATTACTGGAGTCTTTTATAAGAGAATGAAGTTCAGAAAAAGAGAAAGTCATAGAAGCAAAAAGATGAAATCAACAAAACCTAGAAGAAAAGGGAAAGACCAGTAGATGCCGCCATGTGCCTTGCCATGTGATAGAGGACCTAAGGAGAGCCACAGCTGGTCTTTGGGAAGAAAGCATCACCTTAACGATGCCTTGATTTGGGCATTTTCCCAGCCTCAAAACCGTGAGTGAATAAAATCCCACTGTTTAACCCAAACTATTTAATGGTATTTGCTTGGAGCAGCCTACTAAACTAAAACGGTGGGCTTTCAATAAGAAGAGGAATTAATGCTTATGGAACGCTTACTGCATTCCAGACTGTGTTCTAAGGGCTATGCTGGTATTTATGTAGGTATCACTATTATCCTTATCTTGTAGAAGAGGAAATTGAGGCAAGAGAGAGTAAATGGAGTCATTGAAACTACATAATGAATCAGTAGAGGAGCCAGCTAGCAGTCTGATTCCAGAGCCTGCATGCTTTATTCCTTGCTCTCCTTCCTCCCATTTTATGCTACTTCTCCTGCCCTCACCCTCTTCCCTTCAGCTTTCACTGGCAAACATAGCCCACATGTCTGCCACAGGTCTCCCCCTCCTTCCTGGCTTCCCTCTACATACCAATCTCCCCTGATGCATTTTCTCTCTGCTCTCTCCTGACATCTTCTTCCCTTTATTTTCTCTATACTCAGATATACCTTCTCTTTACTCTTTATCTTGCCCTCACATATACAGCAGCTTGGAAATGATTCAAGTTCATGTTTCCTGTTGTTCACTTTGCACACCCTGCCTTCTCCCTCCCCTCTTCATTTTTATCTTATCTCTTGAATTCAGATGCTTCTCCAAGGTTCTGGTCAAAAGTCACCTCCTCTGTGAAGCCTTTCCTTACTCTCCCACACTGTGAGATAACTCCCTCCTATGATTTGCTGTTATGATGCATTTGTATCTCTCTTAGGGCAATTACTTTTTACCTTGCATTATCATCATTTGTATATTCTATTTATGATTCTTGTATCTTTAGGACAGGTACTTTCTCTTAGCTTTGTCCAATACAGTGCCTAGCAGAGTGCCATAGGATAATACATGTGAATAAATAATGAATATATTCCCTTTTAATTTTATATGTGCTATAATGTGGGAAATGTCTCAGAAGGATCCAAGAAGAAACTCAAGTCTCTTTTTTTCATTATTACCATTTAAACATTTATCCAATAAATCCTTTTGCATCTCTAGACAATGTGTTAAACACTAGAAGTACAAAATTAAAGATTCAAAGCACTGCACTCAATAAACTTACATTCAGTATCAGAGAGATTGGCACAAGATACAAATAAAATAATAAGATATTTTAAATTAAAATGAATTGCAATTCTGCCACCAACTAGGCATGTGACCTTGGACAAATCTCTTACCTCTGCAAACTAAGTATTGATAAGTATAAAAATAAAGACTCATAGATGTCAAGTTTTTGATTCTAACGATCACATGGTCTCCTTTGCTAATAGCTGTTACTACCATGCTAGTAAGTGCCAATATAGTTGAAAAATCTATTATTAATGCTAAGTCCAAGAAAATCTAGTGAGCAGCAGCTAAAAATTGATAAAGTTAGACAATAAGAAAAATGAATTATAAGTGCTTCCTCAACATTACTAGATAAATAAATCAGTGAAATTAAAAGCCATTAAATGCAAGGTATGTCTATATGCACTGCTCAGTCAACTTTGGTACATAAAGGCAACTGTGAGATGTCCCTCTTCTGCCAACTCCCTAAAATGGAAATTAAGTCACCCTTCAAGATTTACCATTTAAAATGATTTACCAGAATAGATACATGTTTAAGCACCTTAAAGAGAGCCAGAATTTCTCCCAGATGAGCATAACTTGCCTTTTAAAATGGCTGAATATACTGACATTTTAAAGGAAAAAAAAAAAAAAAGAATGACTACAAAGAGAGGTCATCAACCATATAAACTTATGAGACCATAAAGGCAAGTGTAGACCATGCCCACCCAAGCTCTATCCAGGTGAGAAGGAATCTTGACCAGTAGATTTTGAGTTTAACATCTTTTGGCCAAGGCTACTCCCAGGTTAAAGGTGAATGTCCCACTACCTCAATATAAAACATGCAGGTCCTTTCATAGACTTCTCTAGCTCTGATTCTGTGCTCTTCAAGCCTAGCTATTGATTGACTTGATGTAAGGGTTGTCTGTTGGGATAGAATGGATAGAATATAATGGTCAAGCTGACTTGAGTATTTTGGTTCCTGGGACAGTTGTCTTTCTCATCTCAAAATTAATAATATGTCATTCTGATTGATACATAGTCTCATTGCCTGGTTAATATGAGTCCTGACCTAAGAAAGAGATGACCCCTCTCAGTTGGCTTACCAATTAAGTATCTGAACCTGAAAAGCTCAGGTCTAAACACTGGATATTGGAAAATTCTGTTGCAAAGGAAACTTGTGAGGGCTCCAGAAAGACAGTCAGCTACCCTTCTCTTAGGGACTTACTTCATCACACATGCCATGTACCCCAGAGAAATAAAGGGGATTATAAGTAGATACAATGAACAACTGTACACCAACAAATCAGACAACCTAGAAGAACTGGACAAATTCCTAGAAACACACAAACTACCTCCACTGACTCAATAAGAAATAGATCTCAACACACCAATGACAAGTAAAGAGATTGAATCAGTAATCACAAACTCCCAACAATGAAAAGCCCAGGACCAGATGGCTTCACTGGTGAGTTGTACCAAAAATTCCAAGAATTGACACCAATCCTGTCAAACGCTATTAAAAAATTGAAGAGGTGGAACACTTCCTAACTCATTCTATGGAGCCAAAATCACCCTCATACCAAAGCCAAGTAAAGATAGCACAAGATAATTACTGACCAATATCCCTTATGACTATAGATGCAAAAATCCTCAACAAAATACTGGCAAACCTAATCCAATAGCACATTAAAAGATTTACACAACAAGATCAAGTCAGATTCCAGAAATGTAAGAGTGGTTCAACAAAAGAAAATCAATTAATATAATTGTGGAAGTTTGAGGCTTTTATGAACCCCAGAAAAGTCATGTCCTTATAGCTAATCCATTTCTGTGTGTATGAACCTATTGTAGATGAGACCTTTTGTTTAGAATACTTCAGTAAGGCATGGCCCAGGATGGCTCTTAATCCTCTTACTGGAGTCCTTTGTGAATGGGATGAATACAGAGAAAGTGACAGAGAGAAATCCAGAGAAGCAGAGAAAAAGCCAGGGAAACCCAGAGCTGAGGCAACAAAACCCAGAGAAGAAAGGCGACCAGCAGATGCCACCATGTGCCTTGCCATATGACAGAGGAGTCCAGGATCACCAGTCTTTGGAGAGAAAAGTATTGATGAAGACTTTATTTGGACACTTTCACAGCTTCAGAACTGTAAGATTATATTTTAATAAATCTCCATTGCAAAAGCCAACCCATTTCTGGTAAATTGCATTCCAGCAACCTAGCAGACTAAGACAGTAATGCACCACATTAATAGAATGAGGTGGGGGGAAACACATGATCATCTCAATTAATGCAGAAAAGGCATTTTGACTAAATTCAGCACCCCTTCTTGATAAAAAGACACAGAAAACTAGGGAAAAAATGAAACTTCCTTAACATGATAAAGGACATATATGAACAACCCACTGCTAACACCATACTCAATGGTGAAAGACTGAAAGCTTTCCCTCTGAGGTCAGGAACAAGATGAGGATGCCCACTTGTCACCCGTTATTCAAAATTCTACCGGAATTTCTAGCCATAGCAATTAGGCAAGAAAAAGAAATAAAAGACATTCAAATTGGAAAGGGAGAAGGAAAACTTCCCCTATATGCATATTACATGATCTTATATAGAAAATCCTGAAAAACCCACAACAAAGCTACTAGAGATAATAAATGAACTCAGCAAAGTGGCAGCATACAAACATCAACACATAAAAATCAGTAGTCATGAACAATTTGAATAGGAAATCAAGAAAAAATTCCATTTACAATAGCAACTAAAATAATAAAATATCTAGGAATAAATTTAACCAAGGATGTAAAGGACTTGGTTAAAAGCATTGCTAAAAGAAATAAAAGAAGACCTAAATAAATGGAAGCCCATTCTATGTTCATGGACTGGAAGACTAAATTTTGTTGAAATATCAATTCAACCCAAAGCGATTTACAGATTCAATACAATTCTAATCAAAATTCCAACAGCCTTCTTTACATAAATGGAAAAGCCAATTATCAGATTTATATGGAAGGGAAGGTATCCAGAATAGCCAAAAACATTTTGAAAAAGAACAAAGTTGGACTCACACTTTCCAATTTTAAAACTTATTACAAAATTACAGTAATCAAAACAGTATGGTACTGACACAAAGACAGACATATAGACAAATGGAACTGAAATGAGAGTTCAGAAATAAACACTCACATCAATTGATTTTTGATAAGAGTACCAAGTCCATTCAATGAGGAAAGAAAAGTCTCTTCAGCACATGGTGCTGAGGAATTTGGATATTCATAAGCAAAAGAATGAAGTGGTCCCCTACCTCACATATATAAAAACAACTTGAAAATTATAAAAGACTTAAATATAAGAAACAAAACTATAAAACTCCTAGAAGAAAAGCACTGGGAAGCATATTCAGGACCTTGTCTTAGGCAAGGGTTTCTTAGATTTTACACCAAAAACATAAGCAAAAAGGAAAAATAGATAAATGGGACTTCAAAATTAAAACTTTCATGCATCAAGGGACTTCATCATGAAATTAATAAGAAAACCTACAGAATGTGAGAAAATATTTGGAAACCACATATATGATGGGCTTAATATCCAAAATATATAAAGAAATCCTATAACTCAACAACAAAAAGTCAAACAACCAAGCCAAAAAATGGGCAAAAGATTTGAATAGGCATTTTTCCAGAGAAGATGTAGAAATGGCCAAAAGCACATGAGAAGATGCCAACATCATTATTCATTTGGGAAATGCAATCATAAGCACAGTAGAATACCATTTCACACCCACTAGAATGGCTACTATGAACAAAACAGAAAATAATAAGCATTGGAGAGGATGTGAAGAAATAGGAATACTTGTTCTTTGTTTCCAGGAATGTAAAATGGTGCAGCCACTGTGGAAAACATTTTGGTGGCTCCTCACAAAGTTAAATATAGAATTACCATAGAACTGGTGTTTTAGTTTGCTAAAAGCTGCTAGGAGCAATATACCAGAAATGGGTTGGCTTTTACAAGGGAATTTATTAGGTTAAAAGCTTACAGTCTGAGGCTTGATTTGTGGAAATCAAGGTATATCAGAGATGCTGTCTCACCAAATGTCAGCTACTGCTGATCCTGGACTCCTGCCATGTGGCAAGGCACAATGGCAGCTCTGTCGGTCTCTGCCTTCTTCTCCAAATTCACTTTCTCCCTGAGCTCAGCTGTGGGCAATCAGGCACATGGCAGTATCTACTCATCTCTCATCTGTCCGCTCTTCTCTGAGCTTGCCCAGTGTCACACAATGGCCCATAACTGATCTAATCAAAGGGTCACAATAGGTTCAATTTAAGAACGTAATTTTCTAGGGTTCACATACAACATCATTATCCATTTGGGAAAGACAATCAAAACCACAATGAAATACCATTTCATACCCACTAGAATGGCTACTATGAACAAAAGAAAAAATAACAAGTATTGGACAGGATGTGAAGAAATAGTAATACTTGTTCTTTGTTCCTAGGAATGTAAAATTGTGGAGCTGCTGTGGAAAACAGTTTGGTGGTTCTTCATAACGTATAGAATTATCATAAAATTAGCAATCACACTTCTAAGTTATATACCCCCAAAGAACTGAAAACAGGGACTCACACAGATATATTTGCAAACCAATGTTCATAGTGGCATTATTCACAAGTGCCAAAAGATAGAAACAGACCACATGTCTGTCAACAGATGATGGAAATGCACAATGTGGTGTATGTGTATACACAATGGAATACTATTCAGCCTTAGAAAGGAATGAAGTTCTGATATATGTAACAACATGGATGAACCTTGAAGACATCATGTTGAGTAAAATAAGCCAGATACAAAAGGACAAATACTATACGGTCTTACTGATAGGAAAAAATTAAAATAGGCAAATTCATAAAGTCAGAAGCTAGAATGCAGATTACCAGGGGCCAGGATGGGGGAAGGGAATGGGGAGTTAATACTTAATAGGTACAGTTTCTGTTTGGGGTGATGGAAAAGTCTTGGTCATGGATGATGGTAATGGCATCTATCACAACATTGTGAATTGTATATTTGAATTGACTAAAAAGGGAAATCAGATTGTATTTTATTAGAATAAAAATTAAATTTTTCAATAAAAATTTTTTAAAAAACATAGGACTATACAATACAAATAGTGAACTCTAATGTAAACTATGTAGTACAGCTAATAGTATAATAAAATTGTTTCATCAGTTGTAACAAAGGCACTAACTACACTAAAGCAAGATGTTACTAATAGTGAAAACTATGTGTTTGGAGGGTGGTTATATGGAAACTCTCTATTTTCTGCATGATTTTTCTGTAAATCTACAACTTCTCTAATAAAATAAAAATACAACCATCAGAAAAAAGCAGAATTGTTTGAAGATGAATCTGACTGCCTTATATAGAACACATTGGAAGGGGCAGAGGCTGAAGGCCAAGAATGCAGTAGCTCACAGGGAAAGAAAATGAACATAACTAATAGTAGTAGTAGTTATTACTAGCACCTAGAAGCTAGACACTGCTCAAAGTGATTTACTTGAATCCTTGTGTCAACCTTGTAAAGGAGCGGCTACTGTCCCCATTTTGTAGATGAGCTTGCCCAATGTCACACAATGAATTCAAACATAATGTGACTCAAGAGCGTATATTCTTAATTGCTCTCCAACACTTCTGTGAAATGGAAAGTCAGGACACTAGAAATGGAATGGAAAGATGACCCAGGGCCCAAGTTGGTAAAGGAGAGTAAATAATCACATATAAAGCCTCCTCACATCTTGTTCTTTCCTCCCTGCAAGCATTTCCATTCTAAGATGGTAAGGAGAAAGTCATTCCCCAAAAATCATAGAAAGTTACAAAGACAGAACTAAAACCAGAAACTCTCAAATTTTTCTGAATTAGAAAAGAGAGGTGAAGAATGGCGTAGGATACCACAGCTTGTTCTGGACCCAGACAGTTTAAAAAAAAACAAAAAACAATGTTGTCTCTTGATCTAAAGAAAGGAGTGGGCAACTGGTGACATGCTTTTATCTTTAATATCTAAGAGGAATGTATACTATTAAAACTTTCCTTCTTATTTCCCTCTGACACAAGATACAACCCCCAAATCCCTTAAAACTGAGCTTTCCTCGAGATTGCAATTTTTAAGGTGTCTAAAATCAACACTCCAGAATCATCACTGGTCTCATCAAGACACACTTATTGATCACTTGATTGTATTAAATGAGTTGGTGATGCTAAAGTTAGATACTGACCCCCAGAGCTTTAGAGGGCACAGCACAAATGTCCACAGAAATGTGATGGAAGTCTAGCTGGGATTTAAAACTTTCAAGTCTAAAAAAAAAAAAACTATCACTTTGAAAACCTTTAAGAAGCAGCAGAAACACAAGGGATGTGGGAAAGTTTGCTCCGTTATTAAAACCGTTTGCAGTGACTTATTTATTTTTTTTGCTCCTCCTGTAGTTCCTGAGAGCGGAGATACGGACGATGCTGCTAAAGCTATCCTTGCAGCAGACTTTGAAAATGGTCACTTTCCCCGTGAGCATATAATCCCAAGGTCAGTGTTATACTTTATTAGAGAAGCTATTGAAGATGATGCTGATGATGATGATGATGAAGAAGGTGAAGAGGCAGATGAGGAAGATGAGGAAAATGATCCAGAATGTGATCCTAAGAAGCAACAATACCCAGCAGAGTGCAAGCAGCAGTGAAGCAGGGTGCGTGTGGCTTTGAGGATAACCTGCACTGGTCTGCCTTCTTCTTCCCCAGGAAGGATGAAATCACCCCATTTGACAAGCCTATTTCAAGTTTTTTTTGTGGTTTGTTTGTTTGCTTGTTTTTGTTTTTGCAGCCTAAAATAAAAGTGCCAAATACAATTTTGGTTCTCAAAATAAAATCATAAATATACTTAATCAATAAATATACTTTTTTACTTTTTAAAAATCCCAGAATTAAGCAACAAGTCACAACAAGCCTCTGTTTGTGGTGAATTAATCTTTTGCCCCAGTTGGCATCAGGCAGGAGGCCAAAGGCCGTAAGAGCAATTTGAAATTAATTAATGTACCAAAATAACTCAGTCCTGGGTACTGATCTTATCATTCTGGAATGATTCTAAAATCATTATTAGTCATTAAGCTGTCTGTATCTCTCTTACTCAGAATGCCCTTTAGCCAATTCTCACTCAGATCTGTGGCCAGGAAATGACAAAAGAGGAACAACTTGAACAGAACTTTCAAAGGGAACGCTGATCCTTAAACGTCACCTGATGGTCTGTGTAATGTACCCGGTAAATGGGAAAAACTCATTCTGATTCCAGTAACCAGCTCAGTTCCAGCTTGCTTGAGAATTCTTTCCCCTAAGAGTTTATGCCAGTAAGAAGCTATTTGGAAGGATTGTACTTGCTCACGGTAATTTATTACTTCTTTACATATTCATCCTTCCTTATACTTCATGCATGTTGGACGGAAATGTTTTCTGAGCGTTTATTGTTACAGCACTCTGAGGGGACATAGAAGAATGAAGGGAAATAAAACCTGCTTTCTAGGAGTCTCATGAGGACTATTAGACAGATACAGGTAGAAGAGAAATGAACATGCACAGGTAAATATTTATGAACAGTGGTTAAAAAGCATATGTCCTGAAGTAGAATGGCCTGCATTTGAATCCTGGCTTCACTAGATAGTTACAACCTTGAACAAGTTTCATAACCCTCTCTCTGCCTCAGTATCCCCTCTGAGAAGCTGAGTTCATAATAGTACCCAATTCATAGGGTTGTGGGGAAGTGTTAGTAAGATAATGAACCTAAAATGCTTAGCACATAAAGGAGTTCAACAAATGTTAGCTGCTATCGTTATTTTTAAAAATTGTTTTTGTTCTCACTACTAATATTACTACCACCAACACAGCTACTCTTGTCTGCATTTTGCCCCATACCTTAAAGATAAGGAGGCTCCCAGTTTGCAGTAAACCATCCAGTCTTGATGGAATAATTCAGCTCAGGCAAGGAAAACAGGAGGCTCGTGGTTTGTCAGAAATGTCAGAGAGGAATATTTCAGATGGAAGAGATGGCTGTAGAGGGAAGCAAGCATCACCTGGGGAAAGAAGATAAGTAAGTTTGCTCTAATGGCTTTCTGAGCTGAGGAAGGGCATGTGTTCACAGATCATATGATTTTTCAGTGCCGGAAAGAACCTTAAAAATCTTTAAGATAAGTTTCAAAAGGCAGCTCTTGGGTAGTCACAAAACTCGCATGCCTTTCTATAATGTCATTTGAAATTCTGAAATAAATACATTACCATGAGGAAAAGAAGAGAGATGCAACGGTAACTTGGAAAAAATTTTATTTTGATCTTGAAAGATTTTTTTTTTCCTTTGACATGTGGCAACAACGTAAAGCTGTTTGCTAACCACTAGCTTTTTGTTCCTAAGTAGGGTAGAAAACAGAGGCCAACGAAGGTTACTCTAGTGTCAAGTTTATCTACTGCTTTATTTCCAGATATGACAAGACCCCTTCACCCTGACTCCTGAGAAGATATACCCCATCTGCGATTGTGGCCCTGCTTGTTCCAAACTTTTATAGAAAAATGAACTATGAGACTCAAAGACACTCAGCCACACAACTAGTCAGCAAAGGAAGGAAATAGAAATCCTGCTGATGGGGAAAGATTCAGAGGACAAAAGGAAACAGAAACGAGGGTTTGGAATAACTTGCTGGGGAAATCAAATGATGTAAGCAGCTCTTAGAGTTGAGCAAAAACAGGGACTTACGCAAAATGATTTTTTTTAGGAAAAGCATTCTTGCTGGCCTATGTAGCACAGTAAATTAACCATGTCAGATTCCTTATCTCTGCATCTTTTACTACCAGAACTAAAGCTAAATATCGACAAAATACATTTAAAGGTGAAACGCATTTGTAATTTTTTCATTTGAGAAAGATTTCTATTTATAATTGGTGCTTAACCCATTTTAAGAACAAAGTTGAAATGAGGTTTTTCCAGTTGGTTATAGGAAACTCAAAAGCTGTGTGGCTATAAAAACATATTCTGTTTTCTACTGAAAAATCAAAAGGCAGAAAGTTACAAACTGAGCACTCAGGAGCTTGGACTCTTTTGGCTGTCCCCCAAGTCAAAAAGTCAGGCTTTATTCCTGCTAAACTTAACTCAAGCTTTCCTAAGAGGTGTCTTCTTGCTCTGGAAAACTTCACTGCACTTGAACACACTGAGTTCTCCCCAGCTTAGAGTTTTCATGCAAGGGATTTTCCAAGGAGAGTCCTCTTTGAAGCCCTCACTCCTTCCCTGTACAACTGTGTGCATATTGACCAAGTACAGACCTGTTTTCTTGGTAGGTGCTTAGTTAAGTGTTTGATGAGGACCCCGGGCTTTAAGACTTCAGCTGCCATCCTTAGCTTTCATAGCTTTTTCCCAAAAGGGACAGGAAAAAGGAACCTCAAGTCTGGAATTTATTCTGCTTAGCAGCTTCCCCTGTTACTTACCAAAGGCTTTGCCAATGGGAATACTCGTAAAGGGCAAAATAAACACACCCATGTTTGAGTTGCCATCTGAAACCAAAGTTAAACACACTCATAGCATTCTATGTGCTGACTGGTGAACTGCAGCTTTTTCTTAGAAGAGACGAGGACATTTCTTTTCTCTTGGAAACGTGGGAAATAGGCAAGGGCGGCTCTGGAGTTTTTATACAAGAAGGGGTCTACGTAAAAGTGGAGCCTAGAAGACTTTATATTTTATATAGACTGAATGTTTATCGGGAAGCTAGTTGGATTTTATCAGAAAAGGAACATCAGCTTCAGCTGAGTGGAGCCGATGGAAATGGAGGTGGTTAGGCCCCCCAAATGCATGGCTCCCCCACTGGAGACTGAATGAAGAGAGGAAAGGCTGGTGAGGTGGGGGCAGGGCTTGAAAAATTATAAAAATCTAATAGCTAAGTGTCTACACTGACATGAATCTCTGAACTCTCACTTAAGGTGGTTTAGGCCTTAGGATGCTACCAAACACAGGCATTTGAATGAGCCAAGCAAATCACTCCATACCCATCACCAGTATTTTTTACGTTATTCATATCCCACATTGGGTTTTTAAAAACATTAGTATTGAATTCCTTTTTTGAATAGCAAATACCTGCAAATGGTACAAAATTCAGGAGTTATGAAAGAAAACACAGTGAAATACAACCCTCTTTCCCACTCCTCTCTCTCAGCCACAGAACTATTGAAGTTTCTTGAGTATCCTTTCAAAGCTGTTCTATGCATATACAAGTAGATATGTACATATATTTTTATAGGAAATTTACATATGACATAAGCAGGAAACTTTTTTACTATGATCCACAAAAAGAAATCAACTTTCTCTTCTGAGGCGACGAACTAGCTATCTGTGTACCAGTACCAGAATGTTTTGGTAATTTTAACTTGCTGTGTTCATCAGCTCATTCATGCCTCTCATTGCCACTCTGATTCAGGATTTTTCCTGGTGATTCTTGCTTTTTTATTTCTTCATATAAACTTTAGAACCAGCTTCCTTAGGAATGGTCTTTTCTTTATTATATCCCAACATCAGCTGTGTTTGGCTATTGATTTTTTAATCTAGCCACATTACTCAATAGTCTTAGTATTTTTGTCGATGAATTTTTCAGTTACTTTTCTTAGGTTTTCTATGTACAGAGTCATATTATTTGCAAATATGATTATTTTACCTCTTCTTTCCCATTCGTACAGCTCATATTTCTTTCTCTTATCTAAAAGCCTGGCTAGTACCTCCAGATTAACGTTCAATAATGTGATGATAGTGGCAACTATGTCCCAAGTTAATGTGAATGCTTCCATTGTTTGCCTATTAAATACGGGCTGACTTTAGTGGTAAGACAAATAGGTTATATTAAGGAGATAAAAAGTTATTTACATTTTATGAGGTGTGTTTTTATAATCAATAATGGATTTTACTTTTATAAAAATATATTTAGCCAATCATGGATGTGAGCATATGGTTTGCTGTTTTGATAAATTTATGATATTATATTAACAGATTTCCTAATATTAAAGTATTCTCACATTCCTGAAATAACCTCACTTGATCATATTGTATGATACTTTTATTGTAGCCCTCGATTCTGTTTGCACATATTTTATTGAAGATTTTTGCTTGATAGTCACAAGAAACACCAGTCATTGGTTTTCTTTCTTTTTATTGTTGTTTTGTGTAAAATTTTGTTATCAATGTAATCTCTGCTTCATAAAAAGAAACTAGAGGCTTTCCTTCATTTTCTGGAAGAGTTTTAAAAGCATCGGAGTGGTTGATTTTTTAAGGTTATGAAGACTTGACTGGTGAAAACAACTGAATCTTGTAGTTTGGGGGAAATTAGCCGCCTTTTGAAAAATTTTCTATTTTTTTCTACTGCAATTGATTTCTTAGATTTTCATACTCTTCTGAGGCAAATTTTGGAAATTTATCTTTTCTAGACATTATGTATTTTATCTAGGTTTTTAATTTATTTGTATAAGTTGAGCAAATAAGTCTCCTGTAATCTCCTTTAACCTGGATCTGTGATTATTTCTTACTTATTTTCTTATTTATCAGTTTTGCTTTCTCCCTTTAAAAAAATAAAGAGTATAACCAACAGCATAATGTTTTTCCCCAAAAACACAACTCTTAGATTAATTTTACCAGTTTTAAATTGTTCTAATGCATTGATTTCTCCTTTTAACTTTATTCTGATTTTTTGTTAATTCATTTTATTTTCTAAACTCTAGTTTTGGATGCTTAACTCATTTAATTCTTATTTTATTATAAGTATTCAAAGCTATGAATTTTCCTCTAAATACTGTTTTGAAAAGGTCCCGGAGTCTTCAATAAGTAGTTTTAATTTTTGTTGTTGTCTAGATATTCTGCAATTTCAGTGATAATTTCCACTTTGACCCAGACTCAAGAATTATTTAAAGAGTATTTTATAATTTCCAGGATTAGGGTGGATTTTTTTCTAGCTTTGTTATTAATTTCTGATTCACTGCATCACCAACAGAGAATGTTGTCTTACTATTTCTATTTTGAAGAATTTATAGCAATTTTCTTTGTGGCTTAATATGTAGCTCATTTTTGTGACTGTTCCATTGATAATTAAAAAGAAAATATAATCTGTGCTCAGCATATATTGTTTGATGTATATCTATTAAAGCTATCTTTCTGATTACATCATTCAGATAGTCCATGTCCTTAACAGATTTTTTGTCATTGGATCTGTCAGAAGGCAAAAGATAGGATTTAAAGTTTCCTACTGCTAAAGTATTTTTGTCTATTCTTTCTATGTTCCCTATAACTTTGACACAATGTTTTTATGTCAGTTTATTCATCATATTAAATTATAACATGGATTGCATCCTTCATTATTATCAAGTACCCTTTTAGTCAAATTTAATACTTTTGATTCTGAATACAGCTGTACAGTTATGATTGCTGTTTTCTCCAATTTTTTGCATTTGCTTCGTATGTCCTTGCCTAACTCTTTATCTTCAGCCTTTCTGAACTTTTGTTTTAGATGTGTTTCTTGTATATTGTGCATAATTCTATTTCACTTTTTTTTCATAAATTTGTGAGTCTCTTTTGAGTTAGATGAGTTAGACTACTTATATTTATTGTTAATGGTCATATATTTGGTCATAATCTGGTACCTGTTTCAGTTTGCTAAAGCTGCTCAAAGCAGATACCATAAAGTGGGTTGGCTTTTACAATGGGGAAATATTAGTTCACATGCTTACAGTTCTGAGGCCATGAAAATGTCCAAATCAAGGCATCACGAATACTTCTTCCTGAAGACCTTACTGCAATGTCAGCAGTATCTACTCTCCTTTGTGTTTATTCTAATTATTCCTAATTTCATGGCGGTTTTATTTTTCTTTTCTGCTTCATTTCTGAGCTCTAGAAGTCCCTGTTTCATCACCTTCTCTGGTTTCCCTATATGTTCCTTGAGCTCTCAATTGTTCTGCTTTGAGCTATTTCATTGTTTCATTAGGTTCTATGAATTGACAGCATTTTTTTTTTAGTCATGATTTTTAACTTCTAGGTGGCAATATTTTATTGGTGAGGATTCTTTTCTGTATATTTTCCCTGTTCCCTCCTTCCTTTTTTCTTATACTATCTTTGGATAGATCCTGTACTGGTTACTTCTTTATTACCAGTCTTTAAATGAAGTGAGATCTTCCTAAACCTCTGAAGTGGTCCATGTTGAAGAAGGGATAAGCAGTTCTAGGCTAGCAGGGATTATCCCTAGTACAGAGTGAAGCTCATTCTGACAAGGCCATGCACGTGAGTTATTTCAGCTTTTACCTCTCTCCAGTCAACAGTATTGACAGCTAGAGAGTAGCACACAATTCAGCCTCTCTCCCCCACCCTGCCTCATCAGGGGACAGAACAAAGGTGTCATTTCCCTGTATTTCTTAATTCAGCTCTGCTTCCTCCACTTCTCTATGTTGTCAAATAAGGTCCAGGAATGTTCCAGGTACCCACTTGTACACCCTAATCCTATGATCCCAAAGAACATATGGTTGGTTTTGCCTACTTAATTGTTATCAGCTTTGTCTGAGATCTATATCCACAAGCACAACCACAGGGAGTCTTTCTGTATTCCTTTTATTTTTACTGTATTTATTTTTACTGTATGTACTGTATAAACATAAACATATATTATGTTTATGGTTTAGTCTTTTAGTCTTGTCAAAAAGTGGAATTCATATTTTTGTCCTTTTTCTGGCAAATTCTGATGGGAGAAGTTTGGAAGAATCATCTTTTGTCTGTCCTTTTGAACTGAAAGTTCCAATATTCACAGAAGGTAAAATGAAGTTTAAAGTAAACATCAAGAGCATCCCAACAGGGCAACACATATGCTGACAATTTATCATGGAAGGAGATGGAACAATTCCTTTACAATTCCTTCAGCGGTTGGGATTGGAAGAGCCGTGTTCAGACTATGTGCCGGTTCCTCTATCTGAAACTTATTTCCTCCAGAACCACTCTCTGTTATCCTTTTGGTATTCAAGTTATGGTCCACAAACCACAGCACCCGCATCACCCAGGAGCTTCCGGGAGATGCAGGATTCCAGGCCCCTCCACAAACCCGCTGAGTCGGAATTTGCATTTTAACAAGATTTCCAGGTGATTTATATACGCATTAAAGTTTGGGAAGCACCGCAGTAGACCTCAGTGCAAGCATCATTTCCCTGGGGAAGCCTTCCCTAGTCTGATTACATCAGGTTGTTACCACACACCATAAAATGTTTCTTTTCTTCTGAGCTCTCCTCTATGGAATTATACATTTACTATGAAATTTTTTTCTATTCATGTGTATCTCCCCCCAATAAACTAGCCTCCGTGGCTATCCCACAGCGAATCAATAAATATTTCTTGAATGAGTGAATGAATTTGTACGATGTATTTGTTGCTCAGAGCATTTTTAGTGCAGCTGGCTCTTACCCCATAATCCCACCAGCAGCCTCTCGGCATCAAAACTCACCCACCCCTGCACCAGCCTGGAGCGCAACCTAACTCTCTGACTGACCAAACTTGATAGAGAGACGTGAGTAAATGACAGAACGAACAGCATCGCTGAAAATTGCAAGAAATTTCATCCCTCAGACCACAGGTGCTGACATCTTACTTACCTGTACATGGCACAAAAAAGATCCTGTTTCCTGAGTGCTGTATTGGAAAACATGATCATGGTTTCTGTGTGGGAAGCGAAGATACTCCCCACCAATCCCAGCCCACCAAGGGCATGGTGCAGGAGTAAGGTCCCAGTGAGAGGAGGAGAGGGCCAGAACAGAAGTGAGACGATGCTGAAGACAGGCCTCACCTGCTTCCTGTGCTCACATCGCACTCAAGCAGTGGAATTTTTTCTCCTCAGTTGCCCTCACCAGGTGTAGCTGAAATTGCCATTCCCAGCTGCAGGGGCTGTTTTGATGAGCAAGGCATGAAAGGTGACGGCTTGAAATCGGTTTCCCTACTTGGATAATTAAACCTTCACTAAATATAGTAGGTTTAAAATGAACGTTCACAACATTGAAAAAGAACATGCTAATTCTAAAAATATAGACTGCCTTGCTGTGAAAGTCCTCTCAGGAAAACCGGACACTGAAACAAAACGTTTCATCTCTCCTACCCATCATCCCCGCCCTATGAGCCAGCGGGTTCCACCACGTGGCGGGGTGGGGGAAGCTGGAGCTTGTATCAGGCACTCCATGAAACTCATGGAAAACTAATTGTAGAAAGTTAAGTGGGGAGAGGTTATAAAGGTGAATTGTTCTCTTTGTAGGATCCTATCCAGCACCAAATTGAGCCAAGCAGCACTAATTATGTATTCCCAAATATGCAAAACTCAAGTTAGTGGGGGAAAGAATTTTCTTCAGGTTGCTTTACATTATAATCCATGACGCATTTTTGTTAGAAGCATTAGACATTCAAATGAGAGAAACTGACTTCCTTTGAAGAAAATATAAACTTCCTTGGAAGCTACTTTCCTCTTTGGTTAAATCACAAATGCCCTTGGCTCTCCACAGCCTCAAAAGCATTTACACCCACGTCTCAAAGAAAGCTGTTACTTGGTCATAACGTTCTCATTTGCAATTTACCTCGTGTAACAACAAATGGTCAACAAACCTCCTTCAAAGAGCTGACTTCACTTTGCTGTCTTCATTTCTTTCTCTTTTTGAGACCTACTCCAACCACAAGAAAAGTTTGTATTGAGGTCATGACGTCCTTCATGTTGCTCAATCCAGTGGTCAATTCTCAATCATATCAGCACATGGCTGATCAATTCTTTCTTGAAAATCTTCACTTTTCACTTGGCTTCCAGTCCACCATTCCCTCTTGGTCCTCTTCTGACCTCACAGCAGGCATTTTCCCAGTGTGCTATGCTGGTTCCTTCTCCTTTGCAGGTTCTCTCCACTATTTCTCACAAACTCCACCGTGCCACCCAGTCTCACATGATCTTTCACCTGGATTTTGTAATGACTTCTATATATTGTCCCTGCTTCCTTGTCCCTCAATAATCTATTATCCACACAGCAACCATCTTGGTCCCTTTAAACTATTATTCAGATGATGTCACTCCTCTGCTCAAAAACCATCCAATATTATCCGATAACACTCGAATAAAACCCAGTCCATTAAACGGCCCTAACTTTAAGGCTCTTCCAGTGCTTCCCACCCTTGCTCGTTCCTCTCTAGCCACATGACACCATGCATGTTTCCACCACAGGCACTTTGCACTTGCTACTTCCTCTGTCTGATATACTCCAGATATCCTCATGGGTTATTCCCTTACTTCTACAGGTTTCTGTTCAATGGTTATGTTCTTTGAGACGATCTGATGAAAACTCAGAACCCTACAACCCAACTTGATCTATTTGCATTTTTAAAAGACAATAGTACCACAATAATGACAGATGTTGTTAATGTGGGAAAGGTTGGGAGGAGATGGGGTCGGGGTATACAGGTATCCCCTGTATTTGATGTAACATTTATGTAATCTAAACCTTCTTTAAAAATAAGTTTTTTTTTTTATTTTTAAAAGACAATAGAATAATATGGTAAAATGTGAATATTTAGGGAATCTGAGTGAAGGATATATAGGTAATTTTAATATTACTCTTGCAACTAAGTCTGAAATTATGTCAAACTTTAAAAATTATATAATTAATGCCAAGTGAATCAGTAACTCATGAAATTTTAACATAAAAAGTGTTATTTTGCTCTGCTTTGCTTGGTTTTGCAAAAAGTTAATACTTTCACGTACGCTCAGCCAAGTGTTTTAAAGTGGGGCTTACTCTCTGTCTTAGTTTGCCATGGCTGCTATAACAAAACATGACAAACTGATTTACTTAAACAACAAGAACTCATTGGCTCACAGTTTGAAGACTAGAAGTTCAAAATCAAGGTATCAGCAGGGTTGCCTTCTCCAAAGTCTGTAGCATCCTGGTTGTGGCTCGCTGGCAATCAGTCTCTGCCTCTGTCACATGGTGATCTTTCTCTTTCTGTCTCCTCCTGTGACTAGTACTTCCATGTCTGAATTTCCCTTACTTGTAAGGACTCCAGTCATACAGGATTAAGGCACACTCTGATTTCAGTTGACCTCATCCAAATAGGATCTTTGAAGGTCCTATCTACAAATGAGCTCACACCCACAGGACCAGGCGTTAGGACTTGAACATGCCTTTGTGAGGGACATGATTCAATCAAGCACACTGCCCTACAAGCTATCTTTTCCTAACTTCTTCCCTCCCTTCAGTTCTGAACTCACAATTTCTCTACAAGTTTCATTTTTGCACTATGGCTTCTTGTTCGAGGTCCACCTAGCTGTGGAATATGAAGAACAAAAACAGGGGCATGGTCTGTCCCATTGTTTCATGTAAATCGGGCAGTTCTGGTAATTCCACATAGAGGCAAAGAGTACCATATATGCTTCAGAAGCCTAAAAAACCGCTAGATGCCCAATAGTCCCTCTGATTCAAGGAGCTTCCATCCTTCATCAGAATAATGTGCTTCAATTGCCAAGAGAAATCAAATTGGTTTACAGGTTTTTTTACAAAGAAAAAAAATTCCCAACTTGTGTCCCATGAACTCTAACTTATAAAAATAAAACTATAACATCTAATAACAGATTTTAAAACATATGAAGCAAAAGCTAACAGAAACAAGTAAGAAAATGATCAAATTCACAATAGTAGTTGGAGATTTTAACATCTATTCTCAGTCATTTGTAGAACACATAACAAAAAAAATCAGTAAGAATACTCAAGATCTTCACAACATCATTGGCCAACTTCACCCAGCTGACCTTTTATAGAACACTCTACCCAACATCAGGAGAATTCATGGATTTTCATGAAGATAGACCATGTGCTGGGCCATAAAACAAGTATAAATAAATTTAAAAAGATAGAAAACTTAACAAGTACTTTCTGGTCACAATGGATATAAAGTAGAAATCAAAAATAATATTTGGAAAATTGTTAAATTTTGGAAATTAAATAACATTTTAATAACACAAAAGTCAAAAGAAGAAATCAACAAGATTATTAGAAAATATTTTGAGTGAAAATGAAAACATAACATGTCAACATGGGTAGAATATAACTTTTGTTAAGATGACAATTCTTCCCAGATAGATCCATAGATTCAATGCAATCGAAATCAAAATACCAACAGGCTTTATTGTAGAAATAGACAAGCTGATTTCAAATTTTGTATGGAAATACACCAATTCTAGAATACACAAAACAATTATAAAAAAGAAGCATAAAGTTAGAAAACTAAAGAATGATTTCAAGATGTATTATAAAGCTACAATAATCAAAACAGTGGGGGGTATTGCCATAAAGATAAAATAAAAAGATCTTTGAGCAGAATTGAGTTCAGAAATAGATCCATACAAATATGATCAATAGATTTAACAGTATCAAGATAATTAAATTGGTAAACAAAATTTTAAAATAAATGGTGACAGAGCAACTGGATTGCCATACACACACATGCAACATGCACATGCACATGCACATACACACACAAAGGAACCCTTGAGCCTACACTCACACCACTGACAAAGATTAATTCAAAAGTGATAACAGACCTAACTGTAAAAGCTAAAACTGAAATTCTACAAGATAACATAGGAGAATATCTTTACAACCTTGGGCTATACAAAAATAGTTTAAACAGAGCACAAAAAATCATAAATCTTAAAAGAAAAATGGACAAATTGGACTTCATCAAAATTTAAAACTTTTGCTTTTCAAAAGACTCTATTAAGAAAGCAAAAAAGCAAGCCACAGACTGCAAGAAATATTAGCAACATGCATCTGACAAAGGAATTGTGACCAAAATATACAAAGAACTCTTTAAACTCAATAATAAGAAAGCAAACTATCCAACTAAAAAGAAATTATAACAGTGAGGTGGAGCCAGTGGCCACTAGATGCTTTCGGGGCGGGGAGGGGAAGGGCAGTTGTAATACAGGGGCTTTTTCAGGACTTGGGGGTTGTCCTGAGTGACGTTGTGGTGACGGATATAGGCCATTTTACATCAGCATATACCATGCAGAACTGTGTGGGAGACAGTGTGGTCTACGATGCGAACTGTGGTCTATGCTTAGTGGCAAAGCCCCAGGATGTGTATATCCATTGCAGGTGATGTGCCACACTAATGAAAGATGTTTATGTGGGATGTTATGGGAGGTGTGGGAGGTAGGGAACATGGGAATCCCTGTAGTTTTTGTGTAACATTTATGTAATCTAAGCATCTTTTAAAATATATATGAAAAAAAATAACATTTATGTAAGCGAATGCACATATACACATATATATTTATATATCATTTTACAAATATTGGTTTGTATTGTGAAAAATTTGATTTTTACCCACAATAAAAAAATAAATTTTAAAAAAAGGAAAAAAAAAAAGAAAATGGGAAAAACACGTAGACAGCAATAAGCACATGCAAAGATGCTCAACATCATTAGTCACCAGAGAAATGCAAACTAAAACCACAGTGAGATGCCACTCTACATTCACTGTAATAGCTAAAATTAAAAAGACTGACAATGCCAAGTGTTGCCAAGGAATATGCAGCATCTGGAACTCATACATTACTAGTGTTAATGTGAAATGGTACAACCACTTTAGAAAACAGTTTGGTAGTTTCTTATAAAGTTAAACATACACCTACCTTAGTACACAGCAATTGCACTCCTTGATATTTACCCAAAGAAATGAAAACATATTTCCACAAAAGGACTTGTAGATTTTCCAGTTTTCCTTCTGTCACAGCCAAGCGGAACTTAAGCGGACATGATGACCAAATACAATGTGGGATCCCAGATGGGATCCTGGAAGAGAAAAAAGACATTAGGGAAAACTAAGGAAATCTGAATAAACTATGGATTTTATTTAATAGTAATATATCAACATTGATTTTTTTAAAAAGACTTGTATACAAATGGTTGAGTCAGAAACTGGAAACAATCCAAATATCCATTAAGAGATAAAAGATAAAGTGCATAGGCATACAATAGAATACTACTTAGCAATAAAAAGGAATGAACCACTGATATAACATGAATAAATCTCAAAAACATCATGTTGTATGTGAAAAGCAAGGCAGACCCCTCTCAATTAGAAACAGAGTGGGCATTACCATCCCAAAATCCCCAAGATTGGGGAATGAAGAATGGACTAAAGTAGACATTATTATTGTATTAGAGACATTTTTATTCTAGCAATGGAAGAACTTTTATCATTAATAATAAAGGCAGTGGACACAAGAGGTTCTGAGAGGAGGGAGAAGGAAAAACAGGT
>JAQZBX010029208.1:0-27414 GCA_029593785.1 Cabassous unicinctus
CAAGATGATGCAACAAAAAGAGACACAGAAGAGAGACAATAAGAGACACAACAGACCAGAGAGATGAGATGGTGCAAGAGATTGAGTGCCTCTCTCCCACTCTGCAAGGTCCCAGGATCGGTTCCTGGAGCTGCCTAAAGAGAAGACAAGCAGACACAGAAGAACATACAGCAAATGGACACAAAGAGCAGACAATGAGAAGGAGGGGGGAGAAATAAATAAATCTTAAAAAAAAAAAAAAAAAAAAAAGAATCCCGATAAATAAGAGATTGCTGTATTATTTTTATTCCCAGGTTGAAAATACAGATGAAACCGAGATGCAAGGAGGCCAGTTTATCATATGAGTCTGGCAATACCTGCACTCACCCACAAACAAAATGTCAGCTTTAAATTACAACAGAATCAACTCTCATTTCTTCATTTTGATCTTCAATTCCATATAATCTGCTATATGGCAGGCCTTGATGCAATACTAGATTTAAAAGTAAGTTAAGAATTTTCAAAATATCTAGGCTCGGAGAGGTGGGGCAAGATGGTGGCAGAAGAAGCTCCAAGCATCAGCTCATCCTACAGAGTAGTTAGTAATCACCCAGAGCTATTTAAAGCACATGTTTGGGAGCCCCCAAGAGACAAGAAGAGTAACCTGCAACATCCTTGAAAGTATGGAAGGAGAAGACTACCCATCTGCAGAGAAGATTCGTGAGTAGAGCACTCCACACTGCAGAGGCCAGAGGTGAAAGCCACCTTGGGAGATATTATGTGGCTGCAGTTGGAAACACCATTTCCCAAAAAGGGGGGAAGAAGACATGGTGTGGAATCAACTTTAGCTACTGATTAGTAAATTCAGTTGGCTAAGTATAATCCTAAGAAAAGCTAAAGTTAAAACATATCCAAGTTGGAAAGAGGCCGCTAGCTGCCATTTTAACTCCACACCTGGCATGAAGGGAAGTGGGGCTGATTGAAAATCACAGTGCTGGTAGGGACCTGATTCTTTCCACCCAGATCGGATTGCAGCTTTAGTCTAACCCCTGCCCCACCTCCAGCAGGGAGGAAGCTAGGGGGAACTGCACCAGCCTTTCCAGGCAATTGCAGGTGCTTTCAGCTGGCACAGACTGAATAGTCGGACACATGGGCTCCATCCCCGCACCCCAATAGGATAGGATAGGAGTTGGGCTCCCTCGGCCTCTCCAGGCAACTGCAGGTATTTTCAGCCTACCACCCAATAGGATAGGAGGGGGCTACTGTTTCCTCAGACTCTCTGGGCAACAGCAGGCACCTTCAGCCAACACGGACAGAACTGTTAGGCATTGGGGATTCCATTACCACCCCTATAGAGCAGAAGGGACAGAACTTCCTCAGCCTCTCAGGGCAACTGCAGGCATATTCAGCCCACATGAATTAGGTTGTTGGACACTCCAGAGGGTCCATCCCCACCCTGGGTAGGGCAAGGAGGCAGTGCTACATCATTCTACTTGGGCAAATGCAGTAATTTTGGACCCACACAGCAAAGATTGCTGCCCACAACTGTAGTTCCATCCCTGCCCAGGTAAGGAAAGAAGGGGTGTGAAGCTTTATCAGTCTCTCTGGGCAACTACAAGCAGTCTTGTCCTGCACAACTTGGATTATTACACATAGCTACAGCTCTGTCCCTACCCTTGGCAGAGGAGAAAGGTGGGAGAAGCTTCATCAATTCCTGGGAAATGTGGACAGCATCAGCCTCCATAGCTTACAGCACCAATAACATCCTTGGTTCCTACTACACAACCAGCAAGGGAGAAAAGACAAGAAAGCCCTAAGCTAAAGAGAGAAACTGCATCCAAAATAAATACATCTAGTAAGCTAGATGCCAAGACACCGACAAAAATAACAATCCATACCAAGAAACAGGAAGAAATGGCCCAATTAAAAGAACAAGATAAGCCTCCAGATGACATAAAGGAGTCGAGACAACTAATCATATATGTTCAAACAAATCTCCTTAATAAATTCAATGAGATGTCTAAAGAAATTAAGGATATTAAGAAGACACTTTAGCACAAAGAAGAATTTGAAAGCATACATAGAAAAATAGTAGCTCTTATGGGAATGAAAAGTGCAATAAATGAAATTAAAAATACACTGGAGGCATATAACAGCAGATTTGAGCAGGCAGAAGAAAGGAACAGTGAGCTTGAAGACATGGCCTTAAAAGCAAACATGCAGAAGAAGAGATGAAGAAAGGAATGAAAAAAAATTGAACAGGGTCTCAGGGAACTAAATGACGGCAAGAGACATGCAGACATACATGCCATGGGTGTCCCAGAAGGAGACGAGAAGGGAAAGGGGGCAGAAGGAATATTTGAAGATTATGGTAGAAAAATTCTCAACCCTATTGAAGGACATAGATATCTGTGTCCAAGAAGCACAACATGCTCCTATCCAAATAAATCTGAATAGATCAACTCCAGGATACATACTGATCAGAATGCCAAATGCCAAAGACAAAAAGAGAATCCTGAGAGCAGCAAGAGAAAAGCAATGGAGAACATATAAGGGATACCCAATATAATTAAGTGCCAATTTCTCATCAGATACCATGGAGGCAAGAAGGCAGTGGTATGATATATTTAAGATACTGAAAGAGGAAAACTGCCAGCCAAGAATTTTCTATCTGGCAAGATTGTCTTTCAAAAATGAGGGTGAGTTTAGAATATTCACAGATAAACAGAAACAGAGAGAGTTTATAACAAAGAGTCTGGCTTTGCAGGAAATACTAAAGGGAGTGTTACAGCCTGAAAAGAAAAGACAGGAGAGAGAGGCTTGGAAGAGATGATTGTATCAGTAACAGTAACTAAAAGTGTCAAAAGAGTGGTGAAAATAAAATTACCAATAAAACCCAAAGGTCAAAATGGGTAAAATAAGAACTACCTTTGCAGTAATAACATTGAATGTTAATTGATTAATCTCCCCAAGCAAAAGACACAGATTGGCAAAATGAGTAAGAAAATATGAGCCATCTATATGCTGTCTGCAAGAGACTTACCTTAGACCCATGAATACTAATAGATTGAAAGTGAAAGGTTGGAAAAAAATATTCCATGCATGCCATAACCAAAAAAAAAAAAACTGAGGTAGCTACATTATATCAGATGAAATAAACTTTAAAAGCAAAACTGTTATTAGAGACAAAGAAGGACACTACATATTAATAAAAGGGATGATTCACCAGGAAGAAATTACAATCATAAATGTCTATGCTCCTAACCAGGATGCCCAAGAAACATGAGGCAAACACTGGCAAAACTGAAGGGAGAAATAGATAACTCTGCAATAATAGTTGGAGATTTCAATACACCACTCTCAACATTGGATAGAACATCTGGGCAGAGGATAAAAAAAAGAAACAGAGAGCTTGAATACCCACAGCTAACATTGTACTCAATGGTGAAAGCTTTCCCACTGAGATCAGACACAAGTCAAGGATGTCCACTGTCACCACTGTTGTTCAATATAGTGCTAGAGGTTCTAGCTAGAACAATCAGGCAAGAAAAAGAAATAAAAGGCATCCAAACCAGCAAGGAAGAAATAAAACTTTCACTGTTTGCAATTGATATGATCCTATACCTAGAAAGTCCGGAAAAATCTACAACAAACCTGCTAGAGCTAATAAATGATTTAACTAGAGTGTTAGGATATAAGAGCAATATACAAAAATCAGTGGTGTTACTATACAATTGTAATGCACAATCTGAGGAGGAAGTCAGGAAAAAAGTTCTATTTTCAATAGCAACAAGAAATATTTAGGAATAAACTTAACCAATGATGTAAAGCACTTGTATTTAGAAAACTACAATGCACTGCTAAAAGAAATCAAAAAAGATCTAAATAATTAGAAGAAAATTCCATGCTCATGGATTGGAAAACTAAATATCATTAAGTTGACAATTCTACCCAAATTGATATACAGATTCAATGCAATCCCAATAAAAATTCCACCAGTATTTTTTAAACAAATGGAAAACAAAATTATCAAATTTATTTTGAAGGTAAGAGACCCCGAATAGCCAGAAACATCTTAAAAAAGAAAAGCAAAGTTGGAGGACTCTCGCTTCTGGACTTTAAATCATATTACCTAGCTACAGTGTAAAAAACAGCATGGTAATGGCATAAAGATAGACACATAGACCAATGGAACTGAATTGGTGGTTCAGAAACAGACCTTCACATCTATGGTCAAGTGACTTTTGTCAAGCCTGTCAAACCCAGCCAGCTGGGGCAGAACAGTTTATTCAACAAAAGGTGCTGGGAGAACTGGATATCTATAGCCAAATGAAAGAGGACCCCTATCTCACTTCTTATACAAAAATTAACTCAAAATGGATTGAAGGCTTACATATAAAAGTGACAACCATAAAACTCCTAGAAGAAAATGTAGGGAAACATCTCCAAGACCTGGTGGTAGGTGGTGGATTCTTAAACCTTACACCAAAAGCACAAGCAACAACAAAAAAAAACATGGATAAATGTGACCTCCTCAAACGTAAACACTTCTGTGATTCAAAGGATTTCATCCAGAAGGTGAAAAGACAGCCCACTCAATGGAAGAAAATATTTGGAAACCACATATCTGATAAGGGTTTGATTTCCATTCTACACAAAGAGATTATATACCTCAACAATAAAATAGCAAGCAATCCAATTAAAATATGGGCAAAAATTTTAAATAGATATTTCTCTAAAGAGTAAATACAAATGACCAAAAGCATATGAAAAAATGTTCCATATCACTAGCTATTAGGGAAATGCATAGCAAAATGAGAATGAGATACCATCTAACACCGCATAGAATGGCCATTATTAAAAAAAAACAGAAAGCAATTTGTGCTGGAGAGGATGTGGAAAAAAAGAAGCACTGCTTCACCATTGGTGAGACTGTAAAATGGTGCAAGCTCTGTGAAAGACAGTTTGGTGGTTCCTCAGAAAGCTTAATAAAGAACTGACATATGATCCAGCAATTCCTCTACTGGGAATATATCCAGAAGAACTAAAAACTATGACACAGACATCTGCACACAGATGTTCATAGTGGTGTTATTCACAATTATCAAAAGATGGAAACAAACCAAATGTCTATCAACCAATGAATGGATAAACAAAATGTGGTATATACGTACAATGGAATACTATGCTGCTGTAAGAAGAAATGAAATTGGGATGCATATGATAACATGAATGAATCTTGAAGACATTATACTAAGTGAAGTAAGCCAGACACAAAAGGACAAATATTGCATGGTCCATTAATATCAACTAAACATGAAGAATAAGCACATGGAGTTAAAACCTAGTGCATAAGTTATTAGGAGATAAGAGGGGGGTTGAGAAGAACTACTGATGCTTAATGTATTTAGAAGTTTTAGTTAAATTGACTGTAAAAGTGTGGAAATGGATAGAGTTGATGGTAACATATTATAGTGAGTAGCAGCCGGTTTATAAGTGGGATTGTGGTTGAAAAGGGTAGTCTGGGGAAGTAAATTTCATTTGAAAGAAAGCCGGAGAATAATCTAGGGACTGAATAACACAGTGAATCCACAGGTGGATGAGAATTATGGCTGATGGTACAGATGCAAGAGTGTGTTTCTGTGAGCTAGAGCGGATGTACGTCACTATTGCAGGGTGGTGGGAATGTGGAGAAGCATGGGAAAAACACAATTGGTGTGACCTATGGACTGTGGTTAACAGCAATATTGTAATATTCTTGCATCAATGCCAAAGATGCACTGTGTTGATAATGGGGGATATGGAAAAAGTGTGCCAAATGTACATTATGGACCATGGTTGGTGGTAATAGTCTGAGGACATTATCTAATAATCTGTAACAAATATTTCACCACAGTATGGTGTGTTGGTGAAGGGGTGTTGTATGAGAATTCTACACATGTGCATGTTTGTTTTGTAAGTTCACAACCTCTGTAATAAAAATATATTTTTAAAAATAGGGTGGGTTGAGGGAAAATACACCAAATGTAAGATATGGACTATAGTTAGTAGTAATATTTTGATGATGCTCTTGCATAGTTTGTAACAGATGTATCACAATACAAGGTGTTGGTGGAAGGGTTACGTATGGGACCCGTGTATGATGTAATGCATGTTTATTTTGTAAGTTCACAACTTTTACTATATATTGTTTATGTATCTTCATGTATGAATGATATACTTCAATAAAAATATATATTACATTTTTAAAAATCTAGGCTCAAGTATAGCCTATGGGTGAATACAGGTGATTAAGGGGAGAAAGCCATTACCCATCCAATTGTCAAATGAAACTGATTATCTGCCCTCTGCATTTCTTAAATGCCTTTTACTGGTATTTGATTCTAATTCTTTATTGTTCTCCTGAAACTCTCAAATCATTGCCCCTTTGTCACAAAAAAGATGGAAATTCTATTCACCAATTTTCAATAAATAGGTCCTGACAGGAGCGCTCAGAAAGAAACAGCTTAAACCTACCCACTCCTCCATCCTCTTCAGTAAACACAGCTCAGCCCTTCAAGAATTGAAAAGAATGTATGAGAGTTCAGAAATTTGATTATTCCAAATTTAATTCTGCCCTTTATGATTATCAAAATAAACCATTTGAAACGTTCTAAATTAAGATAGTTTCCTCCCAAGGCATATTTATTACAGTTCAGGTACTCTGTAATATCCATCATTCTTACCAATAATGTATTCACTTAAGGTATATTCTGGACATGATCCTGAGCTAGATCACGTGTGCAGAGGAGTGAATAAATATTACTATTTATTAAGGTGAAGGAACACCTACTAGGTTGAAAGGTCAAACCAAAGAGACATAAAAATTGATCCTCTTTTATCTTCTTGGAAATTACCAGAAGTAGAAACCCTGTCTGTATTTGCACTTCCTAAGTTTAGAATTTTATACTTCTCAATTTTCATATCCATTACTGGACTCTGCTATGAGGAAACACATACATCAAAGTCAAGACAAATGGAAAAAACTGTTAAATCTTACTTTTGATTACATTCAAAACTAAGGATATGAATTTCTTACTATGTAATTTTTACATTGGATATCAGTCTGGATAGACATCTTCAAAGATAATGATGTTCAGTTCTTAAAATTAGTGGTACTTAAAAGGCAGGGGTGGGAAAGTCTATAGAGTCAAGGAAGAAGTGGAACACTCTATGTTTTGAATATGAGAAGAGATACCAGGGTGAGAAAGTACAGAGAAGAGCAAAAGCATTTTAGCAAAATTATAACTGTCATGTTTTTGAGCATGCACTATTGACTTTACGTCCATAATCTCTAAATTGATCAACCTGCAAGGCAAATATTATAATCCCCATTTTACAAATGAGAAAACAGAGGCTCAGATAATTTAAGTAACTTGACCAAGGTTAAATAATTGTACCTGAGTCATATTTAAACAAAAGCCTGTCTAATATCAAGCCCAATTTTGTTTCAGTAAGCCACAGACTTGTGGAGACCTGAAGGCCTCAAATGACCCTTTAGGGAGATTAAATGGATAATGGAAAACCATTGGAGGTTGTTAACAAAGGAGTGCTAACATCAGATCTGTATTTACAGAAGATTCCTTTTACAGCAAGAAGTGACTGAAGGGAAGTGGGCAGTTACAAAATCTTTCCAAGAACCAGGGGTTATGAGGGTCTAGTTAGGATCATGATAGCATATATGAAAAGGCAAAGATAGGCCCACTCCCATCAAGAATGGATGCTTTAGGGCTCTGAATCCCCATAGAAGTTTTGAACAACCAGCAAGAACTGGCAGAAACAGCTTTCTCAGGGCTCCAGAAAACAATTAAAGGATTGCAGTAACAAGGCAAGCCCTGAATCAAGAAAAAGCCTTCTTCAAAATGGTAGGATCTCATGGTGTCCTGGCTGCCCCACAACCCCACCCCTCACTGGCTCAGGAGCAGTATGGACACCATACTCTCAGTGTGGATCCCTTGTCCCAGTTCCAGAGAAAGCAGAGTCGCCCTTGAGCACATGTTGGGAGCATGTATGTCTGGCCCAGGCTGTCTGGCTGGTGGCCTGTAGGACTCGCCACCCCAGAACTTGCCCTACATGTAGATGGCAGCTCACAGAGTTCTCCCACAGAAAGCTGTGGAGGGCAGTCAAGTCATGCTGACTGGAACAAGGGATTGCTAGCTGTAGGATATAAGATAGAGTGCCTAGGACCATGAGGAAACTGTTTCCTGGGGAAGAGGGGATATTTTTAACCTTGTAAATACTGAAATTCCTAGGGCCACAGGTGCATGCCCAAACAAGATTCAAGTGCAGAAAACATCAGAGAGGACCCCTAGGCTTTGGCCTGGAGCTATTCTCATACAACCCATTGTATGGATAAACCCAGAAGGAGAGCAATGGCATAGATCAATCTGCAGCGACTGGGAAAGATGTTTCGTGGAGTTTTTTCCTTCTTTTTTGTTGTTAGCTCCTGGCATACAAGGAAAACCCTGGTCTTAACACTGGCTAGATACAAGATTAAGGAAAAGATGTGGTAGAGTCTAAATTTCAGCAATAACATCTTAAACTATCAGAACATCCAGGTTTCAAAAAAGGTTACAAAACATACCAAGAAGCAGGAAGTGATGGCCCAGACAAATGAAAATATGAAAGCATCAATGAGGAGGACTAGACCTGGGAGAGAACAGGCAAAGACTTTTTAAAAATGTTCCCAAATATGCTCAAAGAGCTAAAGGAGAACATGGGCAAAGAACTAAAGGAAATCAGGAAAATAATAGATGAATACAAACAGAATCTCAGAAGAGAGATGGAAATTATGAAAAGGAAACAAACAGAGCTGAAGACTAAAGTAACAGAAATTAAAAATTCCCTAGAGGAGTTCAACAGCAGATAGGAGCTGGCAGAAGAAAGAACTGGTAAACTTAAAGACAACTGAAATCATTCTGTCTGAAAAGCAGAAAGAAAAAAGAGTGAAGAAAAATGAACAAAGCCTGAGAAACCTGTGGGTCACCATCAAGTGTAACAATATATGCATTGTCGGAATCCCAGAAGTAGAAGAGATGGAAAGGCAGAAAGAATATTTAAATAAATAAAGGCTGAAAACTTCCAGAATTTAATGAAAGACAAGAATATAGGCTCAAAGACTTCAAAGAACTCCAAACAGTATAAACCCAAACAGACCCATGCCGAAGCATGTTATAATCAAGACTGTTGAAGCCACAAGAGAGAACCAACATTTTATGTACAACATTTTATGAACAACATTTTATGTACAAGGCAGCCTTGATAAGATTTTCTCTGGAAACCATGGAGACAGGAAAGCAGTGGGATGAATTATTTAATGTGCTGAAAGCAAAAAATTGCCACCCAAGTATTCTATATCTGGCAAAACTCTCTTTCAATATGAGGGGGAAATTAAGACATTCCCAGATAAACAAAAGATAGATGAGGGAGTTTGTCACCATTAGACCAGCCCTATAAGAGATGCTGAAAAGATTTCTGCAGGTTGAAAGGAAAGGATAAGAGGCAATAGATTAAAGCTGCATGAAGAAATAAGATCTCCAGTGAGGGCAAAGACATAGGTAGAAATAAATGCCAGTATTATTGTAGTTTTGGTTTATAACTCCACTTTTTACTTTCTACGGGATCTAAAAGGCAAATGCATAACATGTAATGATAAATCAGTTGTTTTGGGCTTATAATAAATAAACATGTAATTTGTGACAAGAACTACATAAAGGTGGAGAACAAGGGGTATAAGACCATAGTTTGTGTATATTATTGAAGTTAAGTTGGTGTTTTAGTTTGCCAAAGGGCTGCCAATGCAAAATACCAGAAATGTGCTGGCTTTTATAAAGGGTATTTCTTTGGGGTAAAAGCTCACAGTTCCAAGGCCATGAAAAGTCCAACTCAAGGCACCAACGGAGATGCTTTCTCACCAAAGTCAGCTACAACTGATCCTGGTGTTGTTGCCACTTAGTGAAGCAAGATGACTTCTGATCTCTGTGGAGGTCTCTGCCTTCCCCTCTAGAATCTACCATCTCTTGGAGCTCAGCTTTGAACAACCAGGCATAGGGCTTGTCTCTTTCTGGGCCTTCTATGTCAGTCTTGGCTTTCCACTCTCTTCCCAAGTTCAGCTGTAAGCTATCAGGTATATAGAGGGCTGTTCTCCTCTTGAGCTGCTCCATGGGCCCAGCCTCTTAGGGACTTTATGCTTAAACAATTCTCTCTCTTACATTACAGAATCAGATATGCCAGTTCCCTTTTTCCTCTGTCTATCCATGTGAGTCCATTTACATCAGACCCAGCAAGGGGGTGGAAACTCAACCTGAGTGAAGACCCAAGCTGGTTCACACCTCATTGACATGGTCCATTCCAAAGCCCTAAATAGATCTTATCAAGTAATCTAATCAAAGGACCCTCAGCTGAATTTAATGTAACCAAAGGGTATCACATCCAGAGGAATTATTTAGTATACAAACATTCTTTCTCTTTTGGAGATTCATAAAATAACCTCAAACTGCCACGGTTGGTATCAAAGCAAATGAGATTGCTATAGATTTAGGTTGTTAAATTTTAGCCCCACGGGTACTATAAAGAAAATATCAGAGAATATGCAAGCTTGCAGAGACAGAAATTAGAATACAGGTTGCCCAGCGGTGGGGACAGGAGGAATGGGGAGTTAATGCATAATGGGTATAGGCTTTCTGTTTGGGGAGATGGG
This sequence comes from Cabassous unicinctus, assembly GCA_029593785.1. Lineage (NCBI taxonomy): Eukaryota > Metazoa > Chordata > Mammalia > Cingulata > Chlamyphoridae > Cabassous > Cabassous unicinctus. The sequence goes on from JAQZBX010029208.1 coordinate 10,718, forward strand.
AAAGTTTTAGTAATGGAAGGTGGTAAAGGTACCACAATATTGTGAATGCAGATGAACCCATTGAATGGTGTTTTAGTTTGCCAAAGGGCTACTGATGCAAAGTACCAGAAATGGGTTGGCTTTTATAATGGGAAATTTATTTGGGGAAAAGCTTACTGTTCCGAGGGCATGAACTATCCAAATCAAGGCTCCATCGGAGATACTTTCTCACCAGAGTCAGCTACTGTTGATCCTAGCATCCTGCCACTTGGTGAAGATGGCTGCCAATCTCTGCCTTCACTTCCAGAATCTACCATCTTCTGGAGTTCAGCTGTGGGCAAACAAGCATAGGGCTTGTCTCTTTCCTGGACTCCTCTATCGGTCTCCATGCTCTACTTTCTTCCCAAGTTCAGCTACAAGCTATCAAGCACATGGGTCCTCTCTCTCTGGCCCTCAGCTCTGTGAGCCTCTAGGGCTGGGGTTCTTAACCTATTTTTGTTCTACAAACCCCTTTGCCAGTCAGGTGAAAACCACAAATGCCTTACTAAGTCCACACTATACTGTGTATTATTTAATAAATATATCACACCCACACTAACACATCCCCACAAAAATAATGTTGTTGGTTTTTTTTTATTTTAATTCAGCTCATGGGCCTCTTGTTAAGAACCCCTGCTCTAATGGCTTTTCTCCTTGCAGCTCAGCTGTGGACAAAACTGGAGTCCTTTCTCTCACATTGCAGGATCAAATAAGGTGACTTCCTTTATCTGTTTTGTGTCTGGCTTTCTCTATATATCTCCATTTATATCAGTCCCAGCAAGAGGGTGGAGACCCAAACTGACTCACACCTCACTGATGTAGTCCAATCAAAAGTCCTAAAGTTATCTTATCAAGTAATCTAATCAAAGGTCCCTCAAACAAATTCAATGCAATCAAAGGGCCACACAAACTCACAGGAATGGATTAGTTCTGAAACATAATCTTTTCTTTTTAGAATTCATAAAAGAACTTCAAACTGTCACAAATGGCATGCCTGGGAGTGGTAAAAATGGGAAAGTTTATATTGTATATATGTTCCCAAAATTAAAAAACAAGAGCAACTAAAGAGACAAAGGCAATTAAATTCAATGCATGGTCTTGAATGAGAGCTAGCAAGGGAGGAGTAAAGGCTCAAAGGGACATTATTGGGACATATGAAAAAATTGGAATATAGACTGTAATCTTTATATCAATGTTAAATTGTTTGAACTTGGTAACTGTACTTAAGGTGGTTACATGAGACTGAATATCATTGTTCTTAGGAAATGTATATGGCAGTATTAAATGTTCAAGGAGCATAATGTATACAACCTACACTCAAGTGTTAATATAATGGATTGATAGATAAGTGACAGATGATAATGATGATGATGATGATATATGGATGGATGGATGGATGGATGGATGGATGGATGGATGGACGGACGGATGGATGGATGGACGGATAGATAGATAGATAGATAGATAGATAGATAGATAGATAGATAGATAGATAGATAGATAGATAGATGGATGATAGATATGGCAAATGTGACAAAAAGTTAAAATTGGTGAATCTGTGTACCTGGAGAGGTAGAGGTAGGTTAGAATTCTCTCTATAGTTTTTATAGTATTTTTGTAGCTATTCTGTTAAGTTTGAGCATACTTCATAATAAAAAGTTTTTAAAAAGACAAGGGCAGATGGCATATGAGGCATTCAGGGATAAAGGGAACAAAATTTGGAAATTCATTAGTCAGAAATTATCTTTGTGGATCTGGCTCCCCCACAGCCCACACTTATGATATGTCAGCATAATATAATCTACAAATTGAGGCAGATTCCTTGACATCCTCCCATAGTACCATAGTAGCTGCCATTTAAGTCTTTACTGTATGCCATCTCTCTGTTAAACATAGTAACTGTAACCTATCAGTTCATCTTCATAGTTAGAAAATAAGTATAATTATCAACACATTTACAGATAAAGAAACTGAGACCCTGAGTTAAACTGTTAACAAGACTCCAGCTCTGTCTTATATTAAAGACTGTATTTTAACTATTGGTCTATGCTACATCTCTTGAAATTGGTGCAAATTAATTCCATCAGTACGTACTCAAAATTGGCCACTCCAGTCTAGTCAGACTCCTAGATGATGTTAGTGTTCTTTCTAGTGTTGCTAAAGAACCAACAGAGGCATAAACGAATCAGCCCAACATCTACAAAGTAACACAGCACGTGGGTGCCGGAGCACCCACAACCCTGAGCCAACTGAGCAGCTCTTTGCTGGAAAGGGCTTCCCCTCCCTTTCTCTCTGGGGCAAGAAGAAGAGGCTACCTGAGTCCTTCTAATAAAAGAAATCTCAAAAGTAAAATGCAGACTCTTGCGAGCAAGAACAAAAATTTAAGATTTATGTAGTATTTTACTTATTTTAGCCTACAGAGTGATTTTGCTGCTAATTAGAATGAAACTAAATCCCTGGCAGCCCATTAGGACTCAACCTAACAAATATTTATCAAGTATCTACTATGTGCTATGTGGGTTATGTGCTAAGCATAGTGAAGAATACAAAGGGAATTGCAAGGTTTTGAAATGTAGTCCCTGTCTTCACTAAGGCGGTATCAGACAGCACTTGGCTAATAGTGTCCAGCAGAATAAGGCAAAGGCCATGGGCATAGCAGAGAATATCAACTCATTGAAAAGGTGCTGCCTTTAGATTATTTCCTCCATATAGCTCAATCCATATTTCATCTCTTAATCACTACCTTGGGGGAATGTGTTCATGGCATGAAATTGCATGTGTTATTCCAGATTATCTGGAATAAACATACCTAATTTATTCAACAATTCCTTATGTGAACTGGGCTTAAAGACACATTCATACACTGGTCTGGTGTCCCTTGAAATGGATACCATGCTAGCCTAAATTTATTTTCTCCCTCCTCTGAGCTTTGAAGATTTAATGGCAATTGAGCAGGCAGAAATGGCCAGGCAAAGAAACAAACAGCAGGGACAAAGATTTAGCTAATCCCACCACTCTTGCCCTGGATCCACTTTAACTTCAGAGCAGTCTGCTTTAAGTGCCATCACTTCTTCAGCTCTTGTTTACGCTTCAGCCCTCTGAGGAGATGTAAGTCCCTATCACACCAATAAATCTGTTCTCAATGCAACCCCCTGTGACCTCCAGGTTGACACATTCTACAGGCAAGTCCCTGTCCTTATATTATTTATACATTTTTGCCCTCTCTTGAAATTCTGCTTCCCTTCCTTTGGCTACTTTGCAGATTCCTATTGCTACTCTGTGTACACCATGTCAACATTGGTGTTCCTAGTACTTCTATCTGAACCCTTTTCCTTCCTCACCTCCAGGTATCATCCCAGGATGACGTACATAGTACTGCCTCCACAATTGAGGCTGCATCACAGCCTTCTAATGGGGCTCCAGAACCATGTATCCAACTGCCAATTGACCATGAATGTAGAGCTTCCCAGGGAAGTTCACTGAACATGTTCCTCAAATCTGTTCCTTCTAAATTTTCTCTCTCATTGAATCATTATCCACCAAGTCACACTGGTTAGAATTCTAGAAATCAGACTGGACTCTTCCTTCCTATTCTATCCACTCCAAAATCCTATTGATTCTAATTCTTTAATTCTAGAATCTGCCTCCCTTTTCTATCTTTACTGCCCACTGCCTGAGATCAGGCCCCCATAACTCTTCATCTGGATGACTGTGCCAGTCATTTCGCTGTCCTTATTTGGCTCATCATTTCCAATCCATCTTCCAAACTGAAGACAGAGTAATCTTTCTAAATTACATTATTAATCATGTCACCTGCTCAAAACCCGTCATTGGTTCTCCATGCCCTCAGGATGAAGTGAAAATTCCTTAGTTTGGCCCGCAGTGGCTCAGTCTATTTCTAGCACCCACCCCTCACTCTAGCCATGCCATACTGCTTTCTAGTCCCAAGGGCTCTAAGAGCTTTTATGCTGCCATGTGCTCCCACATTTTCTCTCTACAAAGAAACCTTCATTCCTCTCCCTTTTTCTCTACCTGGTACATTGTTGTCCATCAAGAACGTGCTCAAGAGTTAACTCCTCTGTGCTTTTCTCTCCTTTTGGGCACCGCATACTCATTGTTGGATATCTTAGTTTGCCATAGCTAATATAACAAATACGACAGAGTGGCTGGCTTAAACTGTGAGATTTATTGTCTCACAGTTTTGGAGGCTAGAATTCCAAAATCAAGGTGTCGGTAAGATCATGCTTTCTCTGAAATCTTTAGTGCTCTGGTGGAGGCTTGCCATCCATCCATAATTCAACCTCTGCCTCCATGACATGGCCATCTGTCTCCTTCTGTCTCCTCACTCCTACTTGTCTGTTTCCAAATTTCCCCTGCTTATAAGGACTCCAATCATATTGGATTAAGATCCACCCTGATTCAGTCTGGCCTCACCTTAACTAGCAGAATCTTTAAGGATCCTATTTACAAATGAATTTACATTCACAGGACTGGGGGTTAGGAATTGAACACAGCTTTGTAGGGGACATGATTCAATCTGTAACACTGGCCTACTTGTCATTCTGCCAGAGTCAAGGCTAAGTTTCTTCATGACCAGAAATGGTGTATTGTTAATTTATGCCTAGCACAGTAACTAGCATAGGCACTCAGTAAATGCTTATTGAAATAATGCATGAACAAACATGCTATTCTTCTTAGATGTGGTTTTCAGACTCTTGCTTTCCTTTGCTTGTAGCCCACAGAATTTGTGTAATCACCATGTCAAAATGTGGTGCTAAGAACTATGCACAATATTATGGATGTAGTCTACCCAGTGATGTTATCTGACCTTTTGTGGGTCAATATTTCTGTTAGTATTTTCAGAATAAAATACTGAAAATTTTATTTTCACAAATAAAAGTTGACCTATACTTAATTTACTGTTAAATAAAATGTCAGATTTTGGTTTGGTTTGGGTTTTTGTTTTCCATTGTTTTCTGTTATTTGTTTTTTTGTTTGTTTGTTTTTGGTAATGAAATTATATAAAGCTATTTTGTTGTCTCTCCTTTTTACTTGCCCTTTTCCCCTAAGTTCAATACTTTCATTTAAGTCCATTAATAGGCCTTATTAATTTAGATCTATAATTCTATTTGGTCAGCAACTTTTTGGACTTTCCATTTTTCATCCTGTATACTAGTTATTTCCAGTCCAAGTTTAAAATATTTGCCTATTAGATAAGTATATATTTTGCATATTTATCCAAGTCGTTAGGGGCAATAGGAAAACTAGGATGGATCCTTGACACACCTCTAAATCATTTTCTACAGATGAACATCAACCCACTAATCCTCATTCTTGGGATAAAATTCTGTAACCTTCTGGTTACAGCCCACTCTCAGTATTCTTTACAAGCCATCCTGGGAAATCTTATGAAATTATTTGCCTGTAGCATTTACTTTATCTAGGTCTATTAATCTTTCAAGTGGTATTTGAGGTTAGTTTAACATGGCTTGTTTTTAGAGAACGCATGTGCTCTTCCACATGTGCATTATCCTATTTCACCTCTAAAATTATTTAGCAATTAACATCAAGTTTATCAGTTGGTACTTTTAGTACCCACATCTTTCTACTTTCTAAAAATTAGCACATTTTCCATTTTCTGGCACCAGTCTTCCCTCTCAGCATCATGGGATGTAATTCCTCCAGGCTAAAAGTCTTAAACCCCTTCTAACACAAATACAGGTTCTCTCACTAGCTCTGCAGTTCCCTCTATCCGAGAATGTTCCTATCTTTCCAGTTTCAAAACCAATTTCCTTGATAGAAAGGAGAGCAGAAAAATCAGAGCTGTATAGTTGTGCAGATGTACATTCTTTTGGTCATCAGGTCAACTTTACATTAGGCGTTTTGAATGGCCCCACCACATGGACCTTGCTCCAGGCAAAGCCAAGCAGTATGTCGGAGCATGTGTCTGGGTTAAGCACACATTTTGGATCAAGCTACATTAGAGCAGCTTGCTAATTTTGGCCTGTTCTATAAACTTTATTTAGAATTGTTCTTTCTGAACTTCAGCTTTCCTAATACAACAAGATGTAGTTTCTTAGCACGCTTGGTTTTATTGGTTAATTAAACTTCCCTTCTTATCTTTTGATGTCAGTCAATATTTCTAAGATTCCGGCATATTTCATTCACACTTCCTACTAAGCCTAAAAGGATAATTTATCAAACGTGCTTCAGGTGGTTCCTTCTATCCGTCATCCCAACTGCTGCAAATTTCACTTCCTGTAACTATTAGTACATGCTGACAACCTGCTCTTACACGAGCTCTGAAGAAGTTCTCACATTGCTCTGGCAGGTCCCTGACTGGGCAAATCTGTTCTAAACAACCTGTTCTAGGTCATTATCTTTTATCTAAACTTAGAGCCTCTCTTTGACCCTAAGCTGCACTCCATATCCTATAAGCTTAGGTACATCAGATCTCGAGACAAAAAAGTACAAGACTGTTGCTCACAGTAGAACAAAATAAGGATTTTTTTAATCCCACAAAGAAAGCAAATATGAGGATTTTCCCATGTAGCCCAGATGTCATTTGGGGCCACCCAGCCCCTTAGACAATGATAAACTAGAATAAAGTAGGCTCAAACCTTCATTCCTTGTCCTAAGGAAGCTCCAATGCCCTCCCCATGATATCTGCAAATTCTCCAGGGGTGTGCAGTGTCATAGCAACTGGTGGGTCCAAGTTTAACTTCCACTGCATGCAATTTATGGATGACCTCACCATTTCTCACCATTCTTAACTTTTCACTGAAAAAAAAAAATTCCCATAAAATATTTATGTGGGACAGCTGCAGATTTCTTGCTTGCAGCTCCAGGATGAAGCAACCCAGGGAATTAAATAAAAGAGAGGGAAGAATGTTTGGCATCTGAGGTACCTACTGTGCCTGAGGACTGCCCTTCCTCTATCTTGCTATGGGAGATATTCTGTCTTCTCATTCTGTGGACCAATTTACCTTAGCTATAACTGCAGCCAAAAGTATCTTAATGGTTACCCTCTTCAACTCCTCTTCATCTTCATTGCAAGCTGCCCCCGTGGCATATGTTACCCCAGTCTGTAACACAGGCACAACACAATTTGTCAGGTTTGGCATTCTGATATGCAATTATATGCAAGCCATGCATACGTTATATAATACCAAGTCTCCAAAATTGGGATTTGGGGATGGTCTTCAGCCGCCCATTTACAGACTATCTTTCAGTCAACTGCTCCTACAAATGACTGATTGCATTCATCACATGTTTTTTGGTTTGTTTGTTTTCTCCTAACTTCATTCTCAGAAAGCAACTTTAACTTCAATTTTGAAGGTGTTGTGCAGTTACCTCCATTTACCACCCACAAGGGGTTGAACTAAATGTTCCTGAAGGTCCTTTCAAGCAGTAAAATTTATGACTCTATATAAGAACCACTTTCACTATCTGCCAGAGATTACACATAAATGTTTTTCTTTTATCTGAGCTTATGTCAGGTGGGACATCCTCTAAATCTAAAAGCAAACCATTTTATTTAGTATCCTTTTAGAGCAAATAGAACAACAAAACAAGTAGCTATAATATCAGCTGTTATTTGCTGTAAGAACATAGAAATAGAGTATTTGTGCCCTAAAATATATAATTTTTACTGTTGGGGAAATTATTTGATGCTATTGATTTCATAAAAGGTAGATTTTCATAAGCATTCAGAGTAACATACATTGAAGTACTAAAATCTCAAGTGAGTGAAATCTCGGTTCATATATCTAACTCCAAAACCATGTATCTTTTATTGGGCCTGAAATCCACCAGTAAAATGAATCAATAATGCATCACCTGATCTTGCATTGAAGGAAATTTGGAAAAACCTTGCTCCACATCTAGAAAAAATCTTGCAGCATCATGCGTGTTCTTTTAAGTATGTGGTTTTTTTAGTTAAGGTAGGAGAGAAGAAACACTGATGACACGTATCTCTCCCTTGTTTCTGTCACAGAGGCAGAGGCCACTGTGCCATTGAGGCTGATGCTGGCTGACAGTGGCAGCGAATTGCCTGCTGGACTGTGATGATACAATTCAGGAAGAACCTCTGCAGCCCTCATTATCTGCTGCTGTGCTCGCTCGATGCCGCCTCTGCTCCCTTCTGAATGAGGGGGAATTATTAAATATAATTCTACTAATTATGGCTTCATGAAAAAGTTGGATGGGTCCAGAACCAGTGCCCCAAAGGAAGAACAACATGAGGTAAAGATTGAAGGGCTTTTATGGTGGTGCTTGAAGATAATTATAGGTATAGAAACCAATTCAAGAGACAGAGAAAAATTCAGCCAAGCCCAGACTGTTTTCATAATGCAGCATAGCTCCCTTTTAACGTGAAACATTAACTGGTTTTCCCCAAGGGGGAGAAATTCTCTCAATGTCAGTCATCCAGACTAAGAGTCTCAGGCTTAGGGAGCAAGCGGTAAGTGGAATCTCCAAAGCCTCAAGTGCCTGTTGTAATTTTCTATCCTTTTGCCAAGGCAGTCAGGATGTGGCATAACTCTATATTGCAGCAGGTTCTCCAGTAAGCAAATAGACAGTAAAAATACCACCCTTTTTCAGTGTATACTGCATTTTACAAAGAAAATGTTCCCGGTAGATTGAGTCACACTGTGACAATATAGGACCAAAAGTAGATATTGTGAACAATGATACTGACTCATCATTTAATGGGCAATCAGCTATTATCAAAGATTTTAGTCTTTTTCATTAGAATATTATAACCCAGAATAATTATTCTACTAAGAATTCTAAAGCAGAGTCACTTTAATTCTACAAAAAGGAGTACAAGAACATTTTAGATGGTGTTTTTTGTGGGTTGGGTATGGTCCAATAAAACCTCCACGAGAGCATTTGGCAATAATAGACTCTAGGTTTCTATTTTGAAATCTAAGATGTGTCTGACTTTCTGGATGCAGAGTAACAGCCCTGATTACAGGTAGCAAGATCCACACCCTTAAGAGGGCTCCGAAGCAGTTGTTCCAGGAGAATAAGAGTCCAGGCAGAAGAATGTATAAATCAGAGATGCAACAATTCAGTGTTTTCTAACATGGGACACATATTCAAGATAACCTTAAGCAGTGCAGGAGGTGGTTTTCGGTATTAAATGGATGGAAGACACATACTTACTGATGAATCCCAGTGGAAGAAAGCTATTCCCTTTTCAATCCATCAAACTATCTTATTTAACAAAGGACAAAGTCTCAGGTGGATACTTCTCTTTCTCAATATGTCTCTATAACTTGCTAATCTCAGTTTACCAAAAAGATAGCAGTCATCAGGTATCAATCCATAATTTAATAGTATTGTTTATCATTGTATGTACTTTCACAATGACTTTACATTTATGAAAGTATGATGGTGTTTCTGTTTATGATAGTAGTAGGTTTCCCCTTAAAATAAATATACTTAAATTTTTAACAGACATTCATTTGAAAAAGAAAATAACCCTGTTAAGGGAAGACTAATACAGGTGGTATGTGGATCTGGTAATAATTAGTGAAAGTGTAGATGAGTGACTAAAGTTTGGGTAATGCTACCATGTCAGTTTCTCAACTTTGGTGCTACTGACATTGGGACCAGATAATTCTCTGTTGTGGGGTGGCTTCCCTGTGCATTGTAGGATTTTAGCAGCATCCATTGCCTCTATTCACTAGATACAACCATCCATCCGCCATTATGACAACCAAAAATTTCTCCAGACATTGCCAAATACCCCCTGGATGGGAGGCAAAATCGCTCCTGGTTGAGAAGCACTGGTTTAGAGCAATACAGTGTCTGAGCAATTCTTTTATTCAGAAGACAGATAGTGAATAGCGTTGGGGTTCACGTAAGTGATGGGATGAAGTAAGGATTCCAGCAGTGAACATCATCAATCAAAGCTGGCTTGCACATGAAGTCAGAAAAAGTTGGGTAGATACATTTTAATAAAGAAAGAGATTTCCTTTGAGGGTTCCTCCCATCAGTTGGCTCATTCAAATACATTACGATCAGTCATACTACTTCTAATAATGGATTCCAGATATGAATCCCCAAAACAAAGCTGATAAAGGTCTTCGCCTTTGCAAGTCATTTCTCTGTCCAACCAGACAGCAGAATAGTTTTGTAAACCTTTGGGGGAAAGAAAAAACAAGATGTAGCCTGCCAATCTGGCATGCCTCAGTAGGTTGAACTGGCCTGGCTTTTTTATGAGGTGTTTGGCAGCCTGAGTATTTAATTTCATTCTTTTATTTTATGTTTTGAATGCATATGCCCAGAGGCCTTTGGACAATTGCCTCTTTTTTAATAAAGCTAATAAATGCCCCTAGGAAATTTACCTATATCTAAACTGACATAACAAAGCTGATACATCAGAGAGGTCATGTAAGAGAGATTCCAGCAATTTATATAAACGGAAGAAACTGGCATGAATTTAGAATGCCTGGAGTTATTACTCAGGCATTGGCCGTCTTCCAGCTGTTCATAATTTTAAATAAATTCTGATCTTGGTGATGTACACTTATTGATCAAGTTTTCAGAAAGTCATCACCATGTACTCTTTGACTACATATCGATCTGAAATCTCTACAGTTCCTGAGAGAGGTCTGGCATTACATTAGCTATTATCTGCACCACAATTTATCCTTCTATTTGAATCAAGCCTGTGGATAAGTGACTCACTCTGTCCCACTTACTACATAAAGATACCTGGGTAGTAACTGGAAAAGAAGATTCTTAGGTCCCGAATCTCAGCTCATCACTAATTTTCTTTGGTTATTCTATTTCTCAAACTCTCAATTTCTCCCTAATATTTAAAAAAGTAAATGATTTCTTCTGTGGATAAGAATCTCTAGGTTGTGAATTTCAAATTTCTGTTCTAAAAATGTGTTATCTTCTTATGTGAAGATTCTGCTACACAGAATCTTTGGTCTATGACTTAGAGTTTTTCTCCAGTGGTAGTAGGCATGTATTAGGTTTTAATAAGACAATCTTACTCCATTTCCCTTTTGAATACTGAACCACATTTCTAAAATGGAGGCTAAAGTTAGAGGAGTAACCAGGGGCCAATGAACAGCTTTTCCCCAAGCAAACCTGACTTGAGAGGTGTATTTGTCCCTTAATCCAGCAAACATTATTTTAGAACCTACTCTCCATAGGGTTTTGTACTAGATGCTGGGATTACAAATCTAACTAATAAACAGCCGTCACCTACATAATAGTCCCCCCAAAGATGTCCTTATCCTAATCCCCAGAACCTGAGATATTATGTTACATGACAGGAGGGAAATAAGGTTGCTAATCGGCTGGCCTCAAAATATGAAGATTACCCTCGATTATCCAGGTGGGACTAACACAATCACAAGCATCCTTTGACTATGGAAGAGGGAGGCAAAGAGCTAGGATCAAGGTGATACAATGTGAGAAAGACTTGTCCTGCTACTGCTTGCTCTGAAGATGGAAGGGAGTCATGATCCAAAGAATGGGGACAGTTTTTAGAAGCTGAAAAAGTGAAGGAAAAGGGATTCATCCCTAGAGCCTTCAGAAAGCCATGTGGCCCTGCCAACACATTGATTTTAGAGTAGTAAGACCTGTAGTGAGTCTTCTAGCCTATAGAACTGCAAGATAATTAGGTTTATGTTGTTTTAAGCCAGAGTTTGTGGTCATTTGTTGCAGCAGCTATAGGAAACTGATACAGTGATGAGCCCTGAAAAGAGAAATTAATTACATGGACCAGAAAGAACGATTTGTGTAAGTTGATGTGATCCCCTAAGAGCTACAACTGTGAAGAAAAATGAGCTGGAATCATACCAGCAGCCACTTTTCTGGGACATGGAGTCTACCCTCTCCATGGACAGTTCCACCTGGCGAATCCACTTCTACTGCACGCTCCCCTTTCACATAAGTCCAGGTGCCCTCTGCTCCTCAATACCTCTAGTTGCAACCATTCCCTCTCTTATGTACCCAGAGAATTAGAAACACATTTCTAAAACATACAACAGTTCTTACAAAGACATTTAACTTGTTTTTACTGCAAACTCTCTCCCCTTTATGATGTTCCTCCATTTTTCCTTGTCTCTTGTATATTTCTGTCCCTAGTAATAAGGTCCTATGAAAATATGTTTTTAAATGTTTTGGAAGTAACTATTGAATGAGTCCCTGCTGTATACACGGTGCTGGGTGGAAGCAGACAAGAATAAACCAGTCTCTCCCATCAAGGAGCTTGCAATTTAATATGGAATGGAATAGGAGAAACATTCTTTTACTCTACAATACCTACTGATCCCCTAACTTATATCAGACATACACAAAAATATAATGCAAGACAGAAACATGAGTTCTATAATAGAGTTATAAACAAATAAATGTGGGAATGAAAGGAAAAATGAGTTCACTGAATGACAATGATACAAACACAAACCACCTCTTGAAACACAGCTATTTGGTATAAAATACAGTCAATATATGTCCCAGAAACTTAAATCTTTGGTCTGTTCATGTGCCAGTTGCACCCCAAATCGCAACAGAATTGCAACACCTACTCTCCCGTTCATTGGACTCACCCAGGGCAACTAACAAGAAGATGATGATAGACAATGCCCATCCCAAGGAACAGAGAGTGTCTGCAACTGCAAGCAAGATAGCTCCATCATCTGTCCCATGGGAGCTAAACCTCCTCTCAGTTAGAAACAGAGTAGGCACTACCATCCCAAAATCCTCAAGATTGGGGAATAAACAATGGACTAAAGTAGACTTATTATTATTCTATAATAGACTTTTATTATTCTAGCAATGGAAGAATTTGTATCATTGATATAAAGGTAGTGGCCACCAAAGGTTCTGATGAGAGGGAGAGGGAAGAATAGGTGTAATATGGGGGCATTTTAGGGAAATTGGAATTATACTGCATGATATTGCAATGACGGATACAAGCCATTGTAAATTTTGTCAAAACCTATAAAATCATGCAGGGCAGATTTTATAATGTATATTATAATTATATAACTATAATGTAAACTTTATTCCATGGTTAGTAGCAGCAATGCTTCAATATGTTTTCATCAATTGTAAGAAATGTACCACACTAATGAAAGATGTTGTTAATGTGGGAAATTTGGGAGGGGGAGGAGGTGGCGCATATGGAAATCTCCTATATTTTTTATGTAATATTTATGTAATCTAAAGTATCTTTGGGAAGTGGATGTGCTCAAGCTATTGAGCTCCCGCTTACCACATGGGAGGTACCATGTTCAGTTCCTGGTGCCTCCTGGAAAGGATGAGCAAGACGGCGAGCTGGCATAACAGGCAGGCTTAGCAAGCTGACACAACAAGATGATGCAACAAAGAGACACAAAGAGGAAAGACAATGAGAGATACAGCAAACCAGGGAGCTGAGGTGGCTCAAGCAATTGAGCATCTCTCTCCCACATGGGAGGTCCCTGATTCAGTTCCCGGTGCTTCCTAAAGAGAAGACGAGCAGACACAGAGAGCACTCAACAAAGGGACACAGAGAGCAGACAGTGAGGGCAAACTATGGGGGGGTGGGGGTGGGCAGGAATAAATAAATAAAATATATCTTTAAAATAAATAAATAAAGCTTCTTTAAAAATAAAATAACAAACATTATTCAAAAGTAAATAATAAAAAAAAAAGTCAAGAAAAGAAGGAATGATAGAAGGAAAAAAGTCTGATGGATAAAAGATAACAAATTCTGTGCAATGAAATTCAAATATCTTGTGTGTTAGAGGACATTCTACGCCTTTATTTAGTGTCTGTTTTTCCCGTGATTTACACACCATTCTAAAGCATTCACTTATCTTGTATCCTAGCCCATAGATGATCAGAAACAGCAAATTAGAAGAGAAGATTGTTAAAGATAGGCACACCAATTGCAAAAATAAGCCATCTGACAAGATGGCAGCAAAGAAAGAAACTGAAAGACAATCAAAAGCAAACCTTAGGACTCAGAAAGCCAAGCAAAGTGTGGCCAGTTAGGTGATAGCCTCAACAGCCTACATCAATCAATAAACCCTAAGACTGTACCTGATATGGATACCACCAGTCACTGTGTTTCTAATGATGATTCGGAAACTCCTAAAAAAAATACAAATTATGCTCTGTATATTTTTAAGGAATGCAAGGAAGTATACAACCACTTTTACAGAGTTCATCAGAAACTGTTAAAATATTTAAATTTTTGGTGCTTTCTGGAGGAAAATGTTTCCCTGTTCCACACACCCAGTGCCCATGGAAGCATGGACAGTGGATCCATACAAATAGACAAAGACTCACTTCATTAATAAAACATACTCAATATGTCTACTGAGCCAGAGGCTAAGCAACAAAAATATCCAGAATACCACTGTTTGCTATTGGAAAAATCACAGGTCAGAGTCCAAGATCTAAGTAATCATCCTGTGCTGGAAGCTTGTTTGCAAATGCCACCAAAAAATGACTTTATTATGAAAAAATGATTTAAGTTCTTCACTAATGCCTGACATTTCTGAATGGTTCTTACTCTGTTTTTATGAATGACAATCAGAGTAACTCTGTTTTTCATAGTCCCATTTATAATTAGGATGCTAAACTATACTGAAAAAGTTCCTAGGTAAGACTATAAGAATTTGATTTCCTACATAATCTTTAGCAAGCCAGTTACCAGAGGTTTGTCTTCAACTCTTTTTCTTTATATAAATCTAAGACATTGCACCAGCCTACCTTTTATGAGTAACAAATAAAGTCATAAATTATATCAGTGCATTCTGGAAAGATTAATTGCTATGGAATCCCATAATGGGAAATTCAACAATCTGTGCTTTAAAATGGATTAGGAATCTCTGCACATATCTTGGATCTGGCTTCTACCAAAGACTGCACAAACCCCAGTATGAAAGTGAACTTTCCACATAGTCTGCTTATGCCTAAGAAATAAACACCTGTTTATCGATCCACAATGTATTATATCATCCCCTTACAAAATGGAAGAATGAGTAGATCCTCTAATCATTATTTTTCCTTGTTCTTTTCCCAATCTTTATTAAGAATAGGTGAACAATACCAATAAGTATCTATAGCTGCTTACTCTTTTCCAGGCATTTGACAAGGAGTACCTCATTTACATCTCACAGCATCTCTGTTCTGTCAGTATTATTACACCCATTTTACAGATGAGGAAACCATGCCTAAGAGGAGTTTAGTAGCTTGCATAAGGCCACATAGGTGTAAAATAGGGGACTTTGGCAAGAAAATGCCACAGACCACTCTAACCACTATATTAATGAACCTGAGCATTTTGGGAAATAGGCAGCAGCATATGTTGTAATTTATAAACAGAGACAACCAGCAACAATTTGAACATTTATTTTCATCTTTGCTCGAGTATTTCCATGCTCTAAAATGATGTCAAATGAAACAATCACTTTAAAAAGAAGACAATTTGCTGCAAGAAGAGAAAAGATGTTGAAACAAACAAACGAAAATGTATAATAGGAAAAAATATGCTAACTAATTGTCCTCAAGCTCTTTCTGTCCTCAAAAGTGACCTGACTCTTTTAATGGAAAGGACCTTTCCCATTCCTTTAAAACCTATGCTATCTCACTCTTTTTCTTATGCATTTCACCCAGGGCATTGAATCACCTCAGTTACTAATAACTATGGAGGGTGTGTGCCATGCCCTGGGACCACGGTAATGAACTGGAAGGCTTGTTGAAAAGAGCACGAACTCATCTTTTTCTTGTCAAAAAAAGCCCAAAAAACACAATACTCTTTTAAGTCCAAATTAATTGGAGAAAATGTAACTTTTAGAAAAAGCACAGGGTAGTAAAAATAGCACTGGCCCTAGGAATCACAAATCCAAAATTGTGTCTAGAGTCCTATTACTCAAAAGCCATCTCACCCAGGGATAATGCATCCCCATCTTCTTGAGATTCTTTTCTCTTCTCTGAAAAATGGGAAAGATATTAATGCCCTGGCCACCTCCCACATTTGTTCTAAGGATCTAATCAATGTAAAAGTGAACTACACCTATAAAGTACTATATCATGCAAGGTTGCATTATGATAAAAATGTACTAAACAGTATATAAATAGCAAAAAGGGGGGATGAAAGTGTGCCAAGAGGGTCAAAACTAATTATAATAAGTCTTTCCTGAGAAACTGAAAAATTACATTAAGAGCCATAAGCTATCCCTCTGTGGAAGCATACCTACTACACTACCTTTCATGTAACAGCCTTACACACATTAGAGAGCCTTCAAGCTCTCCT
Source organism: Cabassous unicinctus (assembly GCA_029593785.1). Taxonomy (NCBI): domain Eukaryota; kingdom Metazoa; phylum Chordata; class Mammalia; order Cingulata; family Chlamyphoridae; genus Cabassous; species Cabassous unicinctus. Next base: position 27,015 of record JAQZBX010029208.1, read on the forward strand.
AAGTCTGTTCTTCTCTTGGGTAAAAGTCCTTGAGTTCCCTCAATCATTCCACATAGATAGAAAATGGTTCCTAAGCCTTTTATGATTTTTTGTTTCATCTTATTCTGATTTGTCAATGCCCCTCTTATAACTTAGATCTGGTCAGGTTAGCATAGGTATTATTGATGCCCCAAATGTTTTTCTTTTTTTTTTTTTTTTAAAGATTTATTTATTTACTTGATCCATTTTAAACCCCCCCTTCCCCATTTGCTGTTTTTTTTGTGTCCATTCGCTGGGCAATTCTCTGTGTCTGTTTCATCTCTTCTCATCCTCCTCCTCCAGTCTTCACCAGGATTCGATCCTGAAGACCTCCGATGTAGGAGAGAGGTGTTCTAGCCATCTGCGCCACCTCGGCTCCTGG